>VZUI01046837.1:0-24012 GCA_013401135.1 Cettia cetti
CCATGGCACCTTTTTTTTTTTTTTTTTTTTTTTTTAACAAAACAGAGTTGTTTTAACGCTTTTACACATAAAGAATCTGTTATGAAATCCTTAACAACTGGAAAACAGAATACCTGAATCAAGCCTTATACACATGTGAAAGAGACAAATGAAAGTGCAAGGCTGCTGCCATCATCATTCCTGATGGTCTAGACACTCCTGTCGTTGTTACAGAGATTGTCCAGAGCTCAGGGAAACAAAGCTTTGACCAGCTGCAGAGCTGCTCTAAACAACTAGAATACTTGAAAATTGGCTTCAGGATGGTGTGAGAAACAGACTGGTCAGGCAAGCTGTTGTAGCAGAATTTTTGTGAGAGACCTAAAGTGGATTGAAAGACTTGGGAAATGTTGCACTCTTTTCAGAGATAACTTACATACACAGTACTAAAACTTCATCCCTTCTGTATTTTTTCTTCTTGTTTTGAATTTTTTTGTATTTGTCTATGTGGAAGTGTCCAGTTCCAACAATTGCACGCTAAAGCAATTGTTTTGGATAATTTATCTTCCCAGTATCTTTTTGCACAAGGGAATGTATGTTCATTTGCTCTTAGAACTATAAGTGAAGTCAGAGATTGAGTCACTGTTATTTATTTCTGAATCTTTCCTGATAGTCATTATTCCTTTTTGGCTTTTCATGGTGTATATGGAAACAGACTCTTCAGTTCCTGGACACAGGATGAAAAGCTCACAGGCCATGGGTTGACACTATCCTAATGTAATAACTGAGATTACTCTGGTTTACATGGATATAACATTGCTGCATGAAGTTTGACTCATGCAGCTTAGTTTCCAAGAGAACTGCCCCTGCTAGAAGAGACTGAATCTTTGGGTATGCTGTGTCTTTTTTTAGCCTTTCCACTGATGTCCCATGATTATGAGGATGCCAGGAAATAACATAAGGCACATATGAGTTGAGAGGACCATTATTTTTGACCTGGCCAGCCTCTGATTTCCTAACCACATGATCTCTTAAATATTTTACAGATTCAGAAGTGTATCTGAGTATAATTCACAGTCTCCTGGATTATTGCTAGAAGGGGATAGGATCTGGCCTGTTGTTTATTCTGGGTAGCATGTGTAATACTTTGGCTTATCTTGATTCTTCCCACGTTTCCCCTGACCATTCTGCTTCTTAAGTTTTGCAGATCTTATTGTGAATTTTTTTTGTGTGGGAGCAGATTTGTGTTTTCAACTGGTATGGCAGCAGATCAAGCAGGAGGTTTTGGCTTTTGTACACATTCTGGAGGCAGGTTTTGTGGAAGGTCGCTCCAGTTTTTGGCTTATAAACCATGGGAGTGTATACCATGTATTACTTGATTACAAGTTAGCCCACTCACTAAATAGTTTGCTGACCACATAGAGTAAAATAAGAAGAAGACTGAAAAACAGATAATCCTGACTAAAGCTCAGAAAGAGCACATCTCACATCACAGAAGGATCAGATGCTGAACACAAAGTGAAATATACTAATTAAACGGCAGGGTTGTGATTATGTAGATACAAGGTGTCTCTTGCTAGCATTATTTTCTTTTGACACTGGCTTTGGGATTGCTGTATGATTTCCTATCCTGGCATTACCTGGATAGCACAATATGTGTTTCATTGCAAAATGACCAAGGAGGACTAGATAGTTCTGAGGCTGAAAAGATGCTTCTGAGTTGTTCCCCTTCTCCTGACACACCAACTTGATGAACAATGGCTAATATTTTAACAGTGGTGGAACTCCTATTTCCTAAAGGCTGAGAACTGATCAGGGTCAGGTACATGCACTTGAGGTGCTCATCAAGAAAAATGAGACGAAGAGAAACGTTAAAAAAACTGTTTAAAGGTCTGTAGTAAATCAAGTCTCATTCACCACTTGAACTCAGATCTCCTTACAGCCGGTCTTTTGATTTACAAATGTGATTATCTTGAGAATACAAACTGCTGCAACTCAGTGTAGCTTAGGCCACAATTTAAGAAAAATGCATATTAAAAAAAAAAACAAACCAAAAAAACCCCAACAAAACAAACAAAAAAAAAGTGCACATTTCCCTGTATACATGCTTCTTAGTGTGTGGTATATAACAGAGCCTTCCAGATAAATTCCTTGGATCTAGTCCTGTTCTCATTAAACCCGCACAGCTCTGTGCTAACACTAACGTAACCAAGGAAAGAATTTTTCCTATAAGAATTATATTTCTAATAAGCAGGAAGCAGAGCCTTTTTGGCAAATCACCTATCCTGCAACTCTGCCTGAACAACACTAAAACAAAAACCATAAAGCAAAATTGGCTCAGAAGAGTCACAAAAGAGGGGCTACACCATAATAGACTGAACAGGAGAGTTGCACACAGTTCATGTCTACTTCTTGTTGTGGAGATGATAGCTAATCTATTAGATTTCTGGCTTTATGCAAGGTGGATCCCAAATAGATCCCAAAATACAGTTTTTTAGCCAACTTTTATTAAAAAAAAAGTCTGGGAATTGTCCTTTCCAGTAACAAAATTTAAGTGGTACTATATCTCAGGGGTTTCTCATCCAGTGCAAGTGTAGAATCAAACAGGGAATGAGATTCTGTGAAAAAGCTCTACATCAGAAGGGATTTATTTAAATTCTTAAAAAACATCAATAGTACCCTAAATTGGGAAGAGCTGTTGGCTCCCTTGAAGGCAGAATTCCTGCAGAGAGACCTCATCAAATTAATGGTCTGGGCAATCACCAGATACAAGAAGTTTAACAATGACAAGTGCTGGATTCTGTACCTGGACCAGAACAACCCTGGATGCATGGACAGACCAGGGAATGAGAGACAGGAGAGCAGTGCCACAGAAGAAGACCGGGGGTCCTGGTGATTCTCAGGTTGAACGTGACCCAGCAGTGCCCTGGCAGCCAGGGGGGGCCAGCCCTGTCCTGGGGGGCATCAGGCACAGCATTGACAGCTGGCAAGGGAGGGGATTGTCCCACTCTCCTCTGAGCTGGGGCGGCCTCACCTCAAGTGCAGGGACAGTTTTGGGTGCCACAATATAAAAATAACATTAAACTGTTAGAGAGTGTCCAAAGGAAGGCTACAAAGGTGGTGAAGGGTCTTGAGGGGAAACCATATTAGGAGCAGCTGAGGTCACTTGGTCTGTTCAAACTGGAGAAGAGGAGACTGAGGGGAGATCTCATTGCAGTTACAACTTCCTCATGAAGGGAGGAAGAGAAGCAGACACTGATCTCTTCTTTTTGGTGACCAATCATGAAGCTGCATCAGGGAAGGCTTAGGCTGGATATTAGGAAAAGGTTCTTCATCCCAGAGGATTGACAGGCACTGGAACAGACTCCCAGGAAAGTGGTCACAGCACCAGCCTGACAGAGTTCAAGAGGCATTTCAGCAATGCCCTCAGACACATGCAGTGATTCTTGGCACTGTCCTGTGCTGGGCCAGGAGTTGGACTTGATAATCCTTGTGTGTCCCTTCTAACTCAGCATATTCCATGGTTCTACGATTCTATGAACAGATCAGTGAGAAGAAGGTAGAAAGGTAGTGAGTAATCAAACAGTTGGATTTTTTTTGGGAATTAGAAAAGTTTAGATAGTTTAGCAGAATTAGATAGTTTAGTGGATAAGTTATTTAACTACTATGTATCTTTTTCTCTTTTATCCTTGTAGGTAGGGTTGAAATGCATAGAATTGCTTGTAGGTGAACACAGCACAGAGTACCTGTCTCTGAAGCCCTGTGGGTTACAGCTACTTTAGGAACCAATAGATTTTACACTGGGGTCAGTTGGGACCATGCCATCAGCTAAAAGATGGCTAGCATAGCAAAACTGAAAGGCTCTGTTTAAATTTAAGTATGTGCTGAAGGGAAACTTTCACCTATTCTCCTAGTTACAGTCAGTGTGGACTGTGAAAGAATGGAATTTTGTTATGATTCATCATCTGTATTTTTTTCCCCGTATTACATAAGATCGCGGTCTTTTAAAGCTTGTATGCATATTTTAATTAGAAGTTAATCTCTAATATTTTTTATTTACTCAAGATTCATCAAATCTTTACCATTTCACTGATTCTGAGGATTTCATAAAAGAACTGTTTTCATTGAAATCACACCTTAAAATGACTATAGTTTTTTTTGGCATACATGTTTTCTCCTGTTGTTAATTGAAATGTGTTGGGCTATGGAATTCACTTAAAATGACAGAAATGAACAACAAAAAATATCATTTTGACACTTTCTCAAGAGGAATCTTAGGTGTGCAATGAACGTTTCCTCCTACTAAAAAAGAAATACTTCAGAAGTCGTGAAATATAGCCCAGGCATTGGATCTTAGGGATTCATAGAAAGGAACTTGATTAGTAATGAAAAATTATTTTTAAATAAAAAAATTAGGCCTAGGTAAAATGGTTGGTTGTTTTACCAATATGATTTTGAAAGTGTGTGAAACATTATATTTTATGAATTAATTAGGAGGAGGAAGGAAGAAGTACAAAAGAAGAATGACATAAATTATCTTTCTTCATTTGGGAAAATTCAGAAAAGAAGATAAGTGGGATTGCTGAAAAAAGCCTGGCTCCTGATTCTTGTTAGCCAGTGCTTCATTGCTATTAAAAAACTACTAGTAAAGCCTGTGCTTCTCTAGGCCAGTTCCCTCAGCTTCTCATTTTCTTTCTTCTAATAACAGAATATATACATTGAACTAATGCTAAAATGACAAATCTTCTTTTTTTTTTGGAATAAGTTGTGGGATACAAATCTCTCAGCTTCTTGGAGCCCACTGATTTTAGCAAGTAAGTGCATGTCTGGTTCTGAGATGACGTCACAGAGACTTAAAGAGCTAGAATGAAAACTGAGGGCCAAATCGTAACCTGTCCTTAATTCAGCAATTTCTCTGTAGAGAAATTTTCCTTTATCACCTAGCTACATGGCCTCATTTATTCTCCATTGGGATTACATGCAGATTCTCTAAATTGGGTGATGGATTGACATATTAATTGATTCAGTAGATGGTGGTAATAATAGTAATAGTAATAATAACAATAATAATAATAACAGTAATACATTCAACAATGATTAACTCCAGTACCAAGATGCAGTTGTCTTCTTGTTCCCCAGAAGATAATAGCTCATCAGGTCTCCATCCTTTAGAAGAAGTTGAGGAAAGCCATGACAGGAAAGGAGGCCCTTGCTGTGCTTGCTTATAACTTGTATAACTTTCCTCACAACTACCTGAAAAGGAAATGCTATCTTTATCTTCACTTAGAGGTAGTTCTTCATAATAGCAGCAGATGCAGAGTTTTTACAAGACCCAGCTGAGTCTCAGGAACTGAAATCTGGTCCTGCTGTGAACAGGAGGTTGGACTAGAGACCTTCAGTAGTTCCTTCCCACCTGAATTACCCTATGATTCCATGAGGTTCACTCTCTTCAATCAAAAATAGGGGGTATAAGTGTATTGAAGTAATTTCTTTTTTAAATTGTATTTAACAATCACGTTTAAATTATGAAATGTCAAAAATTCCATTAGAACATTGTCTCAGTGGCTAATCCAATTCCATCGCCTACTTTTTTCCTGTGGCTTCACAGTAGGATTTGATAATTTTATGAAATGCAGTAATACTTCCTGTTTTCTGCATTTTTTGTTGTTTTTTTTTTTTTTAATCTGTGTTGGAATTGGCTCAGCCTTGCTTTCTTTACTGGTCATTATGTAATCATACATATGAGAAAGTCTGTATGAGAGAGTCATTTATCATTCTATCCTCATTCAAATAATTTTTCTCATTTTCTTTCAAGTTATCATCATTAGAAATGAAAAAATGGAACCAAAAGTTTTCTGTAGACACATACAATTTTATTTCTCTTGTGGGCAGTTGATGAGCAGTCGGCTTTATTCCATGAAGAATGCTCGGTCTGTTTCTTAGATTTGAGAGATGTCTTTTTGGAATTAGGGTTGTAATATTTTTAATGTACTAATGCTTACAGACTGAGTTTTGGGGTGATGTATTTCACCCATTCATGTTATTCTTCTGCTTCAAAAAAAAGTCCTTGATTATCATTTTCTTCAGATTAATTTTCAATACTATTTTTTTTCCGATTGAGTCTGCCTATTTCTCCTAGGAATTTAATGTAGTCTGTGCCATTGGTATCATCAACAATAGGATTAAAGAGCAGGATTTAATTTACTTACCTATAACAGAAATAGCTGTAGCAGTTAAATTACTTATGGAAGAATTGTTTGTTTATCTCCCCAATATTCCTGTGGTGCATTTTTGAATGATAGATCATTTAAGCTGGCTTGCACATCCGAATAACTTATATTTTACCAATATTTGGTTATCTTATTCCATATACTTGTTAGTGTAAGAGGCAGTTTAACTGAAAAATGAATCCTAATAAAATGCCTTTTTAGTAATTCGTTTTGAAAACCATTTGACCTTAACTACAATGAAAGTAGACTGTAAAAATCATCATAGATTCCCTTCCTTGAACTTTTCATAATGCTGAAAAATGACTGAGGGAAAGAAGAAAGATCCAGTTACTGTACCCTGTTTGCACAGCTGTACTTCATTGAGTGGAGGCTTGTGTTACACACAGTTTGTGATAGGAAGTAAATGCTTTTAAAACAACTAAGGAGACAGGTCTTTAACCTCCACCTTTTCAGATGCTTTTTTCACTCATTTAGCTTCTGTCGAGGTCTTGAGGAGCATTTAAAACACCAACTATTATTGAATACTGAAGCTCATCTGAATAATTCATTTCCTAATGTGTTTATTAGGTAGAGATACATTGAGCTGAGGTTGGTTGGGTTTTTTGTTGGTTTTTTTTTTTTTTTTGAGACATCACTAATTATTGATATAGTGAACACTTGTTCCTTCAGGAACAAATGCATTTAAAGAAGTAAGAATTATTAGATTCAGTGTTAAGTGTTTCTTGATAGTTGAAATTACTGATTTATTTCAGAAATTTTAAGTATTTTTAAGGCCTTGGAGATATATAAAAATTGATTTTGTGATGTTAATTACGTAATTGTCAAAATTAATTAGATTTAAAAGTCCCAGTTGCTAGCATACAAGACTGTTACCTCCTGCTACAAGACTGTCCAGTCCCCTAAATGGTAAAGGTACCTTCAGATTCATTAAGAGGATTTTTTTTGCCTTACTTTACATTGGAAGTACGTGTTAATCACAAGACCTAAATTGTTTGATGTAAACTGGGATGCAAGTAATTACAGGACTTTAGACAGCCATTATAAAATCATTTTCTGAATGTGATTCTAATATCTGCCAAAGGCACTTCTCTAATGGCTCCAGTGAAACAAGGTCAGTGGCAATGGGAGTGTGCAGCTGGCAGGCAGCCAGTCAACTTTTAATTTCTGTGATCAGCTGAGGCTTTGTGTATACTTGATCCCTTGAAATACATGAGACCTTAAATTAAACATTATGATAAATAGGCATTATTTGACCTGCATTGACCGTGTGTTTTTTTCTTTTTTCCCTTAATTAAGGTAATCCTTATAGCTATATATCTGATGGCCGTGAATATTTCTATTTTAACATCCCACTTCACACTGGCCAGATACAGTGCAGACAGGCTGCCCAGATCTGCACTTGAGTGAGAAAATGCCTTGAAATATAATCAGAATTTTGAAGTATTCTTCATTTCAGGGTATTAGAGGTGTCATGCCTTCAGAGGATGTAGCTGACACTGGTTTTGCCCTTATTCTAGCAATTTTTTTAACTGTAACAATAGAGCCACTGGTCTCCTTTGGCTGGATCAAGGCTTCCCAACAAGCATCAGTTTGTTTTTACATTTGTTACTAGTGGGCGGGCAATGGCTGTGTTTTGTGGTCTGTGGCACAAGTGGGTTGAAGATTCACACATTTCAGAAAAATGTAAGCATAAAAGCTGACACCAGATAAGTTGTTTGTTTAAATTTGATGCATAAGAGTTTTGGAACATTTTGTGTCCCCTTCTAGTCTTTAAATAGATCAAGTGCAAGCATGAGAGCAGCCTAACTTTTTGTCCCTCTGAATCCCATACTGACTCATGTTACAAGAACTCAGATGAGGTTTTCTGACTGTTTAATTCTCATCTCACACATCCTTCTGCTCTTCCAGCAATGATTTCAGTTCATGCTACAGCCTCACCTTACTTCAGCATGAAATTTACACTGACGTGTGTGCACTGACAGACATGTAACCCTGTCTCACACAAACTCAGTTTTGAGCATTTGGTTTTATTATTTTATGTTAATATAAAACAGCAAAGTGTAAATTGGAGGATTAGTTGATTCTAGGTTAAGAAAAAAAGGCCTTGGGAAAGTAATATTGCTTCTCTAGCACAAACCTCATTAGAAATTTTATGTTTTGCAGAGGTTAATATACTGTGGGCTGCACACCAAGTACACCATAGTTCAGAAGATTACAACTTATTCACAGCCTTGAGACAATCTGTACTGCAGAAATACACCTCCTGGGTAAGTTGCACAAGATTTGATATATAAGTAAATATCAACAAGGTTCAGTAACATGAAAATAGCTACAAATATTAAAGAAGGCTAACTATGTAACCCTGCATTTATATTTCCATAAATTTTTGAGCAGAATGAAGAATTTTCATTCAGTTATTCATACATGAGTATGGCAAAAAAGCAGAGTAAAATTCAACTATTTCAGAATATGTCTGTTTAGCTAAAAGGATCAGGGAGAGAAATCATCATTTAAATTTAAATCATTTAAATCATCATTTAAATAATGCTTTGGACATGCAGATGGATTTATTTGTCTCTACTCATTCATGTTATATCAGTACCCTTGTAGGTAAGGGCAGTATGTTACCTAGTGTTATTTCAGATAAAATTAATTTCAAGTGGTGAGCTGTGTACGTATTCTGTGTTTATATACAGATTTTTAAAAGTATATTCCCATGTGTTCATATTCAGTATTTATATACAGATTTTTAGAAGTATATTTCCAAATGCATTCACAAATGTAATATAATATTTAGGGTTTAGTTCTGCATCCAGGATAACTGCTGATTCTTAAGCTGAGATCTCATGTTGTCTTTTGACTTTTTTTTTTAAAAATCAGATTGTAGTTTGTCTGGTTGTGTGTTATTCAAAATGAATAACTTCAAAATTTAGTTTTCAGAATAAGAGTTCAAAAGGGATATTAAATGTGTTTACATATATAAATACATGCATATAATTATATAATTGTATATATTGTCCAATGAGGTATAATATGGGTGGTGAAGGGAACCCACAGTCCTTTGGCAATCTCTTTATCCAGTCTGTGAGCGGATGACTCAAAATCAAGAGAGTGTGCTCAGCCATGCCAATCCAGTATAACTCCATTAACTTCAGTAAAGTGGATTCATGCTTATGTAACTGATCACGGACTTAGTCTCCAGTATGTAACTGCTTTTAGGGCATGACATTAAATTAGTTCAAGTGATACATTCCAGGGAAATTTTCTTTTGAAAGTCATGAAGCAAAAGTGTTTATTATAACTTTTTCTTGATGTCTTCTATATAAATTCTTGTTGTTTATTTATTAAGAAAATAATCATCTGATGTTAGCAAGATTACCTAGAATTTAAATTACTGTAAAGAAGAATAGCGGAAGGGATGTCTGTCTGTGACCACTCTGCTTCCTCTGTAAATACTGCTATGTTAAAGATTTAACCTTTGCCCATTTACCCATTGGGACCATATGTGCAAATGCTTAACAAAAACAATAATTCAAAAAAGACAAAAAGCCTGTGTGTACATATGGGTGTGCATATGAGAACTTTGTCTGCTGACATGATTTTGAGGATGATACCTCAGAGAGCATAAAATACTTGGAAGACCAAGATGCCTGGCCACCTTGGATTCCAAAGACCATCCTCAGGACCACACTGGTATCACTTGTCAAATATTATATATGTATTTTAAATTCATATGCTTTGTGCAAAGGGAAATGAATCTAGGAATACATGGTACTTTTGTGTGCCAGGTTTTTTTCACCAAATATTTTATATTAGCCAAAACATATGGTTAATGTAAATACTGCTTTGCCTCCTCCCTGAACTTTTCAGACATACGTCAGTTTTCTTTCTGCAACGCCTTACTGTGCATGATCACAATTCTTGCTAATTCGTACAAAACTTCTTTTGGACTGACAGTCTTGTCCAGAACCATGGATGGCTCGGCCTTGATGCCAAAACTCAGCAAAATCCTTAGTTAGTCTCTGAGAGTGATCTGATCTTGTTGAATGTGTACTGTTCTTTTCAATGAGTTTGACATCTAATCTTGTGGAGACTGTGAGAAACTTACAGTGGATGGCGTGGGACTGTGTGACTGTTCTGCTGCCAGCTGTTGTTGTGTTTTAAGTTAAACATTGTAAGATAAATAAATCAGCATGTTGATCTATGATTGAAAAGATATGAAATGAAAGAGAATAGAAAAACATGCTTGACAATCAGTGGTGTTGAGATGTACTCCTGATTTTGGAACCAAATGTATAATGCTTCATGTTGTTTGCATACACGGTGTTTCTGTTTCTCCACTGGAGGGGCCATAGAGAAGCAAATCTACTGTGAAGACTGAGACATACTGCTGAGGCCCATTTAGTGGGAAAAAAGATGTCAAGACAAAAATTATATTAATTTTTAAGAAGAAAACAGCAAAATAAAGCAAGATAATGTTATATAAATGAATATATCAGTGGTGAATGAATCAACGTGCAGTTGTGAGAGATTTGCACATACACTTTGAAAAGCTATGATGTAATGCTTTGAGTACCATTCTCAACTTTCCTCTAAGGATAAGATTTAATGCAAACATTAAATCCTTAATAATTTTATAGCTCTAGACTGTACATTTAGATAAAGTGTTGAACTATGCATTGGTATAAAATCAGTAGAAGCATCTACATACAAGTCTGGAAAGGGAATAGGTTACAGTTTTCAGCACAGTCAGTCACTTGTCTACCGAAGAGTCTGCCAGGTCTGGCATCTGTAAAAAATGGGTTGGCTTTTTTGATTTTTTTTTTTTTTAATTTTATTCTTGCCTTTAACTCCTGCAGAGTCCTCACACGAGTTCCTGCCCACATGAACTTGCTGTCAGCAGCTGTCCTTCAGCCCCCCCTGCCCCACAGACCCTCTGCAGCCGCATTGGCAGGTGGCCCCAGAGACCCAGCTCGGAAACTCAGGAGTTTCAATGCACTCCTTTTCTGTGGTGGAAATGGTTATAAGCTTTTACCCACAAGTGGGAGGGAGAAAGGTAGAGATGCCCACATGGGAGAGCTGGACAATGGACCTTCTAAAGGGGCAATGCCTTCGGCATGAGGGCAAACAGCTGCAGGTGCTGCAGCCCCAGATACAAAGGTGTCTGCACCCCTCTCTGGGTTCTTTTCCCATCATCTACTGCAGCACTTTCCCAATCTCTGCTGCTGAATCCACAAGTGAGAAAAGATCTGTCAGTGTGATAAAAGTTTTCCTGCAGTTTTGACCAGAAATTCCATTCTGGAGCCAGGAAAGTTTTCCTCTACAAATTTGCTAAAGCTGGTACATTGCCATGAAATCTTTTGATTTGGTGAATTGGCATTTCCAGTAAAGAACTATTTAATGATTTATTTTTTTTCTTGAGATTGCTCTTCTTGTTTCAGTAGAACCACAAATAGGAAAAGTCAAGTCTTGGTATAGGAGAAGTTTTCATTTCTCCCTATGAATTTCACTTCTGTAAATGATCTTTAAAATCCTTCCTGTGCAAAATAAAGCTTACATTGCAAGAAAACATGAGGCAGTTAGTAAAGCATTCTCTTTGACAGTTTCAAATTTACCTATAGATTTATATAAAATTTCCTTCACCCCACCACTTAGCAGGGAAATCCTAGTACTCTTGTGAAAAGTGAGTTAGGAAATAAATATGAAGATGATCCCTCTTTCCTCTTTGAGTCATCTGTAAATACCACCAAATTACTTCTGATACTTTTAGGGGAAAAGCATATAATTTTTAACCCTGCTTTCAATCTTGTAACCACTTCCATGAATGATCTGAAAACCATCTGGTTTGGTTTTTTTGGGTTTTTTTAATCAATTTCCTCTCCATTCCTTTTTTTTTTTTTTTTTTTTTTTTTTTTTTTTTTTTTTTTTTTTTTTTTTTTTTTTTTTTTAAATCCTGCTGTTATCATGCCATTAGACAGAAACTTAGTCCCCCTCTACTACCTTTTAATTCCTTTACTTTTTGAAAGCAGCTTCCAAGACAGAAACAGAAACACTCCATAGGTAATTTGTGGGGCAGCTGTGATCCATGAAGCCTTTAAATGTAGATTTTGAAATCCCAGCTGGCCCAGGCCTACCAGGTGATATTGCAATGGCTTCAGAGTTTTCTTCTAGTGTTTCAGACATTGCCTGTTGTTGAAGCCAGCACACTAAGCTGATATTGCAAGATTCTGGTCCTCCGTTAGTTTGTCACAGGGAGATATGTCTGTGGTAACTTTCTTGAGAGCATCAGTCACATCACTGGGGTGGAAGTGCAGTTGTTTCACAGCCTCTGCATGGCTTCTAATCTATTGGGCAGCCCTTTTGACTAGAACTGAAAGTGTACAGGTTTTGCATGCTATGTGCATACCTACACTAAAGGAATTTCTGGTCCAGGATGCTTGTCATGGCTATTGGACTGCCTTCTTGGATGTTAAAAGATTTGGTTTTTGTGGAAAGGACAATAGTAATTTGGGAATGATTGTTTTCTAATTTTCCTGTGCTTCACAGGGAGCTCTTCTTGCCCAAACAGATATTCTGAGTGCTAAAGATATTTAAAGTTTTGAAGATACCTCTGCTACTATTTGGTTTAGGAAAAATCTTTGTATTTTAGGGAAGTATTACCTTCTCAATGCAGGTGATATAACACAATGACAGATAAAAGGGAAAAGAGAAAGATAAGCCCTTTTCTGAAGAGAGCAGACTGACTTTTAACATATAGAGGTCTTAGAAGCTTTATTCTTTTGCTCAGCCAGTTAAACAATTATTTGTGGAATTCATAGGACTTCATCTGTAGATGAGATACCATGATTTCCCAAGAAAGCAGTTTTCTGATACTTTTTTCATGCTAGCTTGTTTTTTGGATTCAGCAATATATTGGGACTTTATGGGAGATGCCATGAGGAAGTTTAGGTGAGAAGTATAATTTACTTGGAAAGCCAAATAGCTTACCCTCATGGTTCTTATGTAGGGAGTTTGGATTTCCATCCAAGCTATCGTGTTATAAATTCAGACCTTCCTTAATCTGTGATAATTCTTCCCTAGATAGGAACCCTTAATGTCAAGGCTATGTTGCTGTCTGCTCTGTAGAGTACACAGCATAAGCATCTATTACCAGAATTTATGAATTCTTATGCTGAAATTTCTACTTCCTCAGTTTGGCTTGTGGGAAATCACTTTTCTATCAATTTATGCCTCATTTGCTGTACCACATCAAGTAGTAACATAATAATCACTATTTGTGCTATGTAATGTCTGCATTATGGGTGTATTAGAAAAAGCAAGTATATTGTGCAGTGCTCTAAGCTCCTGAGAGTACTTCATTATAGTATCATGAGTTTAGAATTATATATCTAATGTATGTTTTCTTTCTCATTTTTCAGATGTTCAACTTGCCCATGGCTCTTTTCATTCCCCCTTCGGTGTTTGCTGTTCATTTACAGTTTAATCTACTTTACCAGTTTTGGATACATACAGAGGTAAACCAGGTTTTTAAGCCATACCTAAACAGTTAGCCTGGAGCAGTGTCTTGGAAATCCACTAGCAGCTGATTTATTGTGTAAGAAAAATCTTTGTCTGACTTCTTTAAGGAGAAACATCTGTTCATTTTTATTCCTTTTTCTGAATATATATTGCTAAGTTTATAAGAAGAAATGAGGCCAGTTGGTCCCAATTAGATTTAGAGAAAAAAAGTAACTGTAAGGAATCAAAACTTTTTGCTATTTTAATACTGTATTTTCCTATCTTACAGTTTATTAGACATTTTTGGCAGATACTGAAACTGATTTCATTTCTAAGATAAATATTTTAGGGAAAAATACCCAAAAGCTGGTGCTTCTTAAAGATCATTTAGAGTTGCAACTAAATTCAGATATTATTTCTTTCTTAATGCAAGTACTTTACTTCTAAGATGAAAAATGCTCTATGATTACCTGATGGCTATTTGTTTATGACTACATAATTTCATTTCTGTTTTGTGGGTGCATAGACCATATCTAGTTTACATACATATATGGTTAATAATACACTGTAATTAGCAAGATATTTCCCACACTTCTCAGGTAGTTCAATGGCCTTTGCCTTTTTCCTTGCATTACAATAGAGATATTTAAGGGTACCTTATGTTATAAGTCCATAGCATACTTCTCAGGAGCCCAGGTGGGCTGGGGACTAAGTATTTCTATGACACTTACTCCTTTGTTTATTCTGCCAAGGCAGATGCCTTTTCCTCTCTAATTTCATGATGCAATATATAGGACAGTTCTTTGGGAAAGGAATTTTATTTTCTTGGTCTGCTATTTTAGGTGATTATGTTGTTTAAATTGCAGATTTTTTTGTGTGTTTCATTTAAAAAAGGATTTAAAAATCATAAATAAAGGAAGATAGTTATAGTGGATAGCAAATTTTGATTGCTGACATTTTGTTTCTGTTGGACACATTTCTAAAATCATTAACAAATGTCTGATGATCTAAAACACCACATAAATAGGGAAGGTTTAGATAAACTGTCACACACACCACCAGAAGTGGCATAAACTGAAGCAATACGCATATAGGCTTTTTAAAATATTTTGAAAAAAATCAAGCACTGTTTGAAACTATACCAAATGAACACTAAGCCTCATATAGTAGCAAAATTTCTTTGACCATGCTTTAGGTTCTCCAAATTAGTCTTAGTGTGCTTTGCCACTAAAAATATATATTATATGTCTCATCTGTGTCCTCTCTGATGTTTGAGGCAATCTTTTCCTTGGCTGAGAGGTTTCTGACATTCTGCTGTGTGGCAGTAAGTCAGTGAATCTCAGTACTGGTGCCACAGTGTGCGTCTAAAGTTTCTAAAGTGAATATCAGAGGCTTATGAATTGCCTACATCCCTCTAAAGTGCTAAATCCTTCATAGGGATTAAAAGGAATTTCCATAGCATATGTGCAATATGCCAAGTTTATACACTAGTCTAAACAAGAATGAATTTCAGTCTCAATGAAAAGATAAGCACTCCTTACTATTAAATTATTGTACTGGTAGAAAAACAATGAACCTTTTGTATTAATCCAGTTGATCCACTCATAGAACTTTGCGTACAAGGGAAGTTATTCTTAATGCTGATATTGTTGATTTTATAGCACAGCTGAAATTGGTTGAAATATGTTGAAGTCATGCTCTAAGGTCAAAAATTATGTCAAAATAGAAATAGGGTTACACCACGTATTAGCAGATTTCCTGCTCTCATGGGCAAGGCATTGACAGAAAAAAAGGAAAGGAAGGGAAATGGTATCAGCCATTCAGTTTTATGTTACCCTATATTTTTGGTGAAATTAATGTGATGCTTCACCATTACATTCGGTTTTCTTTGCAACAACTATTACAATTTAACTGTTTAAAGCTATTGCTGCTCTTTTTTTTCTAACAATACTTTTCTGAATTTTAATGATCCTAATTATTTTACGCAGATTATATTAATATGAAAATGCTTTCTTCAAGTCTCTGTTTCTCTCAGATTACTAACATATAAAGTTTGTCCAGGGCTGTAGCCTGGGGTCCTATAGCAAATAGCATCCAGTCTCAATAAGGGCTGCTGGCCCTTGCTCTGAAAGCAGATATTTATCATCCCCCAGCAGCTCTGGTGTCCTCTGGGAGCCCATGGAGGCTGCTGTTCCATGTCATTAGGCATCTAGGGGAGATACACTTCATTATTTCCATTCTGCCAGTATAATGTTATAGTAATGTAATAGTTTGCTTCTAAAATGAAGGAGCAATTGAATTTTTTTCCCCCCAGATTTCTATTGCTTTTCATCAGTATCAATTTCCTGAGATACGGTTTGCCCCCATATTGACTTGTCAAAGATGTTTGGAAATTATCACTTCGCGACTTTTGCACATCTTTCTCTAAGAAAAATAAAATATAGTAAGATACAGGGAGAAGAAATCTCTTTAATAGATGATGTGGTTTTGGTGGGGTTTTCTTACATAGGACCGAAAAGGAAAGCACATGCAGAATTTATTGTTTTATAGATGAAAAAAGGTCTATTTAAGGATATAGGAAAGAATTTAAATAAAGTTTCTGAGGGAAGATGTTTTGTTTTGAGAGTAATTTAAGTTGAATTCAGTAATTACAAAAGGATGATCATGCTGTGCTGAAACTTTTTATGCCATGTTTCAGCCTACAGCAAAAAGTTTATAGCCAAATACAATCCCTGATATTTTCCTATACTTAAATTTTACATGTGTCCATTGTTGTTTTAAACAATCTTAAGAGATGTTTCCTGTGTTATAACTTTGACCTTTCATGAGAAAGTTATGTCAGTTTTTGTCCAGCTTTACAACCAGCAGATCAGGCATGGTCTATTTTTTTTAAACTCAAGTGCCTTGTATATTCTTGTGACTACAGTATGATAAAGATCAAAAGTACATTCGTTCTACCTTATTTAGACTTCTGTATTTCCTACATGCTTGGTATGCATTAGTTTTTGTCATTTTACATAGAATAGTACAGCATTTTAAGCACTATAAATCTTATATAAAAACTATACTATTATTTTTGTGCTGGATTCTTTTACTATTGTTTCTTATTAGAATTGACTATTGATAGAGGAAAGGTATGCCTGAAATTAATAAAATTGTGTATGCTAGAGTGAAAATAACACTTTGTGACTGATGTCATGCATTTGTGTTCGACTAATTTTTTTTTTTTTTTTCACTGCGTCCTGGATCAATGGGCCAAGACCAGAGATACGAGATTCAAAGCTGAATGCCAGGTTTTGGATTTTGATCACAACAACCCCATGGAGGGCTACAGGCTGAGGGAAGAGTGGCTGGAAAACAGCCAAGCAGAGAAGAACCTGGGGGTGCTGGTTGACAGCAGCTGAACATGAGCAGGGCAGTGGTTGTCCCCATGTACTTGGCAGTCGTGAGGCCACACCTTGAAGCCTGTCTCCAGTTTTGGGCCCCTCACCACAAGACATTGGGGTGATGAAGGAAGGGACAATGGAGCTGGTGAAGGGTGGAGCTCAAGTCTTGCAAGAGTGACTGAAGGAGCTGGGGGTGTTTAACCTGGAGGAGACTGGAGGGGGGCGGGGCCTATCACTCTCTACAACTACCTGAGAGGAAGCTGCAGCCACGTTTCCTTCTCCAGGGCAACCAGCGGCAGAACCAGAGAGAAATGGCCTCAAACTGTGCTAGAGGAGGTTCAGATTGAACATCATGAAAAATTTATTAATTGAAAGTGTGGTTAAGCTTTGGAATGGGCTTCCCAGGGGAGTGGTGAAGTCACCATCCCTGGAAGTGTTCAAGAAATGACTGGATATGACACTTAGTGCTATTGTTTAGTGATATGGTGGTGTTTAGTCAAAGGTAGGAGTTGATGGTCTTGTAGGTCTTTTCCAACCTTAGTGATTCTATGAATATTGCGCCATGTACATGACAATCTCAAATTATATCAGGATTTTTTCAAGGATTTAGAATAAATCTCTAAGTAGCACCAAAGCATTGAAATAAACTCCTAATAATTCATTTAAGTGTAAAATGAAGAAAAAAAAGATCAACTCAAGAAAACCCCTGAGGAAAACATTTGACAGTGATGGGTTAACTTTTGGACTTGATAATCTTAAAGCTCTTTTCCAATCTAAATGATTCTATGGTTCTGTGACCTCAATAAACCAAGACAAAATTTTTTCATTCTATCCAGTTCTGTTCAGGTCAATGGAATGACTCAGATCTGCTCCTAAATAGTCTGGGAGAAATGCTTCTATGACCAGACAGACCATTCTTGTCTAGATCATAAGGGAAGTTAAAAAAAAAACCAAAAAAACTTCAGTCAAAGGGCACTAAAAAACTAATTTTTCAAACTCCACAAAATGTTTAAGGACTGTTACTGACAGACAGAAATACTCTATTTCAGTTTATTTTCACAGGTGATTCAGAAGGTCTACAGCTTATATTAAACTATATCCTTCCATTATGCATTTATTACAACCAATAAGTTAGGTGTGTTTATAACCTGATAGACACCTGTGAAAAACAGAAATTAGTTTCTGTTGGTTTAGCTGTAATTTTTATGAGATGTCAAATTGTATTTAGAAAGTATCAACTGATCCAATCCCTGATGGTATTAATTGCAGCAGCAGATTATTCCTTGCCTGTTTGATCTTTGGCATGTATTGGTTTCTGTTTAGTTTTCTAATTTAAGGAAAGAATATGATCTACCCTTTACCATTCTCACAGAAGTCAGGTTTTTAAAGGCATCTCTTTTTACCTTGTGTAAATGTTTCTAACTCATCCAGCTCTAGGAGCAGAAAAAGGTGAGAATCAACTATTAACCAGGAGTAACATAGGTGAAAACAGGTGACAAATGGGAATAATTTTAGCAACACCTCATGCAGACTGGAAAGAGAGGCATAAAATTTCTACAGATATAGGAAAAATACAATTGTTTTTATCAGAAAATACCCATTAGTAAAACTGAAGCTTTTTGAGGAAGTGTACGATATTTGTCATAAGGGGTTTTTTTTCACTTATGCATGCACAGTGTGTACTGGTCTAAGTTTTTGTCTAAGTCTTTTTTTACCTTTGGCTTCTGCTCAGTTTTCTTTAATGAAAAGATTTGAAAGAGAGAAGTTGTGGATTCTTCATGCTTTCCTGCCTTGCACGGCCCATCTGGGCTCCCTGAGTTCAGGTGAACTCTTGTGTCCCAGTCCTTAAATTCTTGCATCAATCAGATCCTACCTAGGAAGTTGGCCAGATTCAGGGAAAAAAAAACCAAACAAACAAACAACCTGTTTCGTTTTGACTTTATTTTCCAATAAGGAAATTAAACAAGCAGATTGAGGAACCACGTAAAATTAAGGAAAATACATAAAAGTATACATAAGTTCCTGTAAGTAGGAGTACACCTGTGTTTACCATCATATCAATAGGAAAAGCTATTCTTGAAACTCTAGAGGATATGTTTGTCTTTTTAAGCAGAAGCTGTTTGAGACAGAAGTCTACTGGATGGTGAAAAAATCATAATTAGGATGCTGTGAAAAATAAGTGACAGCATGAAACAATAGCTAAAATATTCAGTTATTAATTTCCAGGTCCTAACAATTGAGATTGGTCTATTTCTTTGCAAATTTTATTTTTCAATTTTCCTGGACCTATTTTCTCCGCATTGTGTGCTGTAGTCTCATTTAAATAAGCAAAAAGGGATTTCAGGTTTTAAAAATTGTTATAAAGTCTATTTCATCTATTTCAAGTACTTGCAGTAGTTTTTAAATCCATTTTTCAAAACTGAAAAGTAAATATGATCAAGAAATAAGACTTTTGAATTTAAAAAACATTTTAGCAAAACTTATTTGACTATTACAAAACTTACTTGGCTGTTACATGTTTTAGTGTTTGTATTGGAAAGAAGATAGTTTTATATTTGTGGTTGATTTGTGGAGTTGAAGGAAGGTTTTGGTAAAGAGAAGAAAGTATTGAATAGTTTGCAGATTAAAAAGGAGATGCTTTGTTGGGAGGTAAAATATCTGTGGGCCTGATTTACAAAGTCATATATTTATTCTTAGTTTACTGGACTGTGAATATTTCCTGTAAGGTCAGTAAGATACGAGTCAAATTTAACACAAATTTAAGTCATATGAAAGTGTTTGCAAAATCATGACATACAGGTGGTATTCCGTGGATCACGGTGGAAACAGAATATGGACTGATCTGGTTTTCTTCCAGTATAAGAAACGTTTGGCTTTTGTTTTGCTGCTGGTATTTTAGTTTGTGGGGTTTTGTGCTTTGGTTTTTTTGGGGTTTTTAAAATTATTTTTTCTTAATCTAGAAAGTATCATCAGTAAAAGGTAAAATCAGTAATAATCCAATGTATTGAGTAGAATTGTGAAACTGCAGTATGTCTTGAATTCTAGAAGGTCACATTGAATTCAAATACCATATGCCAAGAAAGCCTTTATTTTTTTTTCATTTAGTACATTGCTTCATTTAATGAAATTATGAATTTATTTCCTTTAATTTGGCCACATTAGCCGAAAATAGACACGGCTCTGTCTGATGTTTCCTTTCAAAGTAGAAACACGCACGTCTGTCCCTGTCAGGTTACAAGGAATCAGAAACTTACCATTCAGAAGACTTTTGCTAAAAGTCATCAAAGGGATGAAGGTGGTTAGAGGTTATTACTTTACAGTCATTCTCCTAATCTGATGTTCGAGATTGTGTCAGTGAACATTCAATGACATGATAATTTAACTGGAATTCTTAGAAACAGGCAGCATCATCTGACAGCCTATTGCATACTTTCTCACCGTAGCAAAGATCCAAAAAATTATTTAAAAAAGAATAATGCAAGAATTATTTGCTGATTTGCATAAAAACCCAAACTTTGGTTTACAAAAAAAAAAAAAAAAAAAAAAATTTCTTGCCCCATTCCTCATAGCTGATGATTTTATTCATAAATTCATTATTTGTCTGATGCAAACTCTCAAATCACATGCTTACTCTGGAGGGAAAGAGAACAAATTCAAAAAACACCAGGAAGATAAACATACTTTCTTTAATGCAGACAGTGACTTTGTAGGTCCAGATAGGCTATATGTGCAATTCAGACATTAAAACTTAAGCATGATTCCAGGGAACAAAGAGATCTCACTGCTTCAATCCAGCCTGTCTGCCAAAAGGGCTTATTAGATTTTCTGACCAACCTGTAGGATCAAAGTCTTGTCATCACTGCACTTGCCAGAATGCAGAAAAGAGCAAATTTGACCATGCTATCATTAAACACAAATACTTGCAATAACTGTAAAATATGTTCCAGTTTTCCATGTTTCACTTGCCCCATGAGGGGAGAAAAGTATTGTCTTTCTAGATACATAAGGCATATAACTCTGCTTTTTGTTTTAAATAAAAAGAATAACAACAGAGAGAGAAAATAAAACATTCATAAGAGAGCACACTGTTCCTGTCCTGTTAAGTGTAGGCTGCACTGGAACACAGTATAATCAGGAAAAACGTAGCAGGATGAAGTTTGGAGTTTTTTCCTTGGCACCTAAAAGCTCAGTAATGATTCAGAATGCCATTGCTGCACTTCAGTAGTGTCAGGATGAGCCTCCTATTTTAACTGTGTGTGAACTCCTGTTTTAACTATGCTGTGCACCCAATAGCTCTGAATTCAACATGCAGCACAGGAGCCATGATCTTTTTCATTCATGAGTGGCTGCTCCACGATAATAGGGTTATGTTGATGGTTTGCATTTGATGGGCAACAATCCAGACAGAAGAATCATCCCCCTATCCCTGTTAAAGCTGGGTCACTAGTGAGGCCAGAAAGAAAAAGTTTATGGAGACAGAAAGAAAAAGTTTAAGGGGCAAGAACATAATCAGTGACTTCAGTTTAGATCCTAATAGTTAAGGTCTTTGAGGATGATGTTGGCTTCAGTTCCTTGCACCAAAGACTTCTTGCAGGCGAAAGCTGTGAAATGTTTCCTTCAGTGACAGTGGACCTGACTATTGCTAATCTGCCTACAGAAACCCTAAAACTAAAGATTGTGCTTGAAAATTTTTATTTAGGTCACTTCTGTCTATTATGTCCCTAGAAAATTATCAAGATGAATGTGAAGTGAGCTGCTTAAAGATGTAACACAGTTCAGTACATTCTGCATCCTCGTTTACCAAATGAATTTAATGTAATAATGGAAGGATACCACATTGATAATGTTAGATATACTGTTCCTTGTAAAAAACCCCTCTTTTTCCATTTTAACGTATTACACATTATGCTTTTGAGTTTTTCTCATAGCTTGCACTCATTGAGAATCTAAATTAGTTATAGCTTCAATGCCAACAGAAAATTTGAAAGACACTTCTTTGTTAAAATCACGAAGTATAGGCTGCTGACTACTTTTTGATCTGTTTAAAAAGGAAGATGAAGAACCTCACTTGGCTGTATTTTAGTTTATTTCAGGACTGGCATACTGATTTATGACTTTTGGGGTTTTTTCCTGCAATTGCCAGAATGTTTTTGTCAGGCTGCTGAAAAATACTGAAATAGTATAGCAATTTTTCTCCTGAAGTTTGTTTAAAATGCTTAACATGATATATGACTGAAAGTGTGACTTGCTTCATGCTCTGCTATTTGTAATGCTGCAATTAAACCCATCAGTTACTGTAAGTTTTTTCATTTTTGGTGGAAAAATTGATTAAAATTTCCTATATGTGCTCACATTTCCCACAAGGCTTGTTTGGACCTATAAAGAAAACAAACAGGTTGCATCGACTTGTTGAAACAGTTAACTAAGATGCCAATTTGATTCAAACCTTACCTCCTGGTTGAGGTGTAAAACAATGAAAAGTGACAACAACCTGCCTTCAAGATAACTATTATAGACACATTTCTTAAGTCTGCATGTTTATATATGAATATGCCCTAAACCAGACTGTCCATTAAAACTAGGCTTTCACCTCCTGTTCCTACAATCCAGATTTATCAGAAATTTACCCTCTGTGAAACAACAGGCCTGATTCCTCTCACTTGTTTTATTTCTAAACTATAAATATTGTTTTTTCACTCCACAGTGTGGAAATTCAGCTATATCCATTTTACATGCTTACTGGAGTAGAAAACTGCCTAATCAGATAGGAAAACAGTTGGCGGTGTAGAAATCCGAGTTTGCCAAGGATTTCAAAGTGTGAAACTGGCAGACGAGCACATATCCTAGGAGTTCTGCCTTTCCTCAGCTTCCCTGTAGAGATTTTACATGGCAAATCTGATCACCAGAGCCATCTGTATAAATACATGGGTGTGTTGTCCTGAATTAACACAGCAGCTCTACTGGGGAATGTAATTAAGGTCATATTTTAAAATTTCCCCACCACACTGTCTGAAATATAGATTTATATACCAGGAATAAGAATCTTACCTTGATTTTGATGAGGAAATGACTTGTAATATGTGTTTTACTACCAACTAGTCTAACAGAAAGCCCAAAGTTAAGTTCAGAGTGCTCCTTAGTGATGCTCCAGGGATGAATTTACCCTCTCCTGTCCTGCAGATCAGTAACACTATGATATTGAAAGTAATGCTGTGCTACAAACAGCTTTCCTTATACTCAAAGGAAAAAAAAAAAATCAACCCAGAACTGTTTTTATATGCGAATGGTTTTAGTGTAAGGTTGCTGCTTTACTCAGCTGACATTCCTTCCTAACATTGACATTGAAGCAGAGCTAAGTAAAGATTCATGTGGTAGTGGTGACAGGAGGAGTTGTTACACAAGATGTAAAGTTTCCCTTGGATTTCATGTCACGATTTTTTCTCATTACTTAAACAAGAACTGCATTGAAGTGGTGCAGGTACCAGGCAATAAAGATTTCCCTTGGTGCTGACAAACTCTGAGACCGCAAACGGAGGTGCTTACATGCCACAAGAGATATTGCATAATGTTCTTTCCCTTTAGGCGAGGGATTGCTGTCACAAAGGAAACATCTTTATATAAGAGTGACTATTGTAGAAAAAACTCATTTAGTTCTCATTATATTTAAAGATTTCAATTCCAGTAATGTATGAAAAGTATTTCTAGGCATACTTTATTTATCATGCTGCTTTTGGACTTGCTTCAATTATTGTCAGTAATTCTGCTTTATTCTTCAGTGTATAACACTAAAGAAGTGTTATACAAGTAACAAATATAACACAGGAAATACGTTGGCTTTTTTAAGAAAAGAAAGAAGGAAAGGAAAGGAAAGGAAAGGAAAGGAAAGGAAAGGAAAGGAAAGGAAAGGAAAGGAAAGGAAAGGA
>VZUI01046842.1:0-97139 GCA_013401135.1 Cettia cetti
ACCCACACCCACACCGCGCGACGCCGCGGCGGCTCTCGCCCACGGCGGCGGCGGCGGCACCCCCGGTCCCGCCGCGCTCACCTGCGGCCCCGCTGCCCCGGGCCGGAGCGGCCGCTCGCGCATCTCCAGCCCCGCGGCTCTCCGCACACACACTAGAGTCGCCCGGGATGGGACGGGGCTGCGCCGCGGGGGCTGCCGGGAGCTGTAGTCCCGCGACCGCGTTCTGCCGCGGGCGGTCCGGCCCGTGCGAACCACGAGCCCCGACGTGCCCCGCGCGGGAGAGGGGGCTCAGCGCGCGCGGCCGCGCATGCGCAGGGCTCCCTGAAAGAGTTTCCGTTAGTTTTCCTTGGCCGTGGCGGGCGCTGCCCCGAGCCGCTACAGCGGGACGGGACGGGGCGGTCCCGGCTGCGGGGCCCTGCGCTCCGAGCTGCGGCTGCCGCCCCGCCGTCGCCCTGGCCTCGCCTCTCCAGCCGTGCCAAAGCCCGGGTCCGCGCTAGCTCGCACCCGGCTGCGGGTTTGGGCAGCCCCCCGCCCTGCCCGCCGTACCTCGCAGGACCGCGCCTCCTTTCCCCCGCTCCGCCGGGCCGGGGCAGCCGCAGCCCATGTCTCCATCCGCGCCGCTCCCGGTTCACCTTGCCGGGACGGGGGTGGCGCAGCCTCGCGGGGATGTCCCCGGGGCCGGGCAGGCCCTCCATCGCTGCACAGGAAATACTTGACCTAGTGTGTCACAGCATCGTGCTGGTGTTTTCCGTGCCCACGCTGACCTGGACGCTGTCAGCGTCTCCCGCTAGCCCCCACGGATGTGCGTGCAAGAACTCAGAAGTTCTCCAGGCCCTTTTCACTGTCCGTCTCCTGCTGCGTTTCGCCGCCCCTCCTAATATTCTGATTCACGCAAATCCATTTTCTGCTCCCCGTTAATGATGCCCGTCTTGGCATCAGCAGAAAATTTCTGTACGCAAGACACTTAGCAGAAACAGTGAGCAAATAAAACTAGCGCAAGGCAAAACTGCCTCCGTAACCTCCTTCCAGCCCAAAAGCTCCCTGTTGAGAGACAACCCATAATCTTCCTTCTTGAATTTGGGTTCAATTTCTTTGTACAAGTCTTAAAATAATATCCACTACCATAGGAAGTTGCTGAGCTTTAAGTTATATACCAGACTGAAAACACCTTGAAAAGGCAAACTGTCAAATTCAAAGGCTTCTAATCCTCCGCTCAGCGAGACACAGATGGAGAAGCAGATTAGTGCCTTGTCATTTATAGCTCTGTCTGTAACGTACGCTTCTCATTTCCTTCATCTTGCGCTCCTGAGGCCTGGCCCAAAACCTACTGAAGCTGAGGGGAGTCTTTCTGCTCTTTTCACCCTGTTTTGCATCAGACCTTTACACAGTGCAGCTGATAGAGAGTGTAACCAGCTCTCTGCACTAACTGGCGCCATTTTATTTGATAAATAATTACTCTGCAGCTTCTTGTCAAAATCTGGAAGTACTTTAAACTAAAAACGTAGTAGTTAATGGTTGATTCTGCTTTTAACTGGTTTTGAATGCCAAAAACCACCCTGGGACTTTTTAATGAAGGCTATTCCATGAATAGAGGATGTTCTTGCCAAAGCTCTGCACCAGATAGCTGAGCAATCTTCGTTTCCTTTTTCCTCTAAAGTGGGACTCCCACACGCCAGCACTGTAAACACAGAGCTTGCCTCCATAAACTTGATTTCTGATGCTTAGCACAGCAAGGAGTCACACTACTGTATATAAAGTGCAGCAAGCTTCTCACATTTTGAGTAGTAGCCCTAAAAATAGCTGTTTATGACAACACCAGATGGATATTAGGTATTACCACAGCCACTGGGCAATGATTATATTTCTTTGTAAAGAAGCTCAGCTTTATACCATCCAGTAGGGTTGGTGCCATTTAATTTGCTGCCCTAAGCTGTAATAGCTGCTTTTTCATAAATCAGAAGATGGATTAGTTAAAATCAAGTTATTACAGAACTCAGCATCAGCCAAAATAAACCAAACTGCTGTAAGTACTTTGGTGTTACTTTCTATTAAACAAATATCACTGAAGTATCCAAACCCTGTTCTGTTTGTAAAGATCTCTGTGGTAAAGATGTGTAAAACACATCTGAAAGCAGCTCTCTGCATTCAGTATCTGTGTATGGAGCAGCACATCCGTCTGTGCACATGCACATCTGACTCTGTGTGATTGCAGCATCATGACAGCATTAGCCCTGCATGCAGTAATTGACAGGGCAAGCATTCTGGTTTGTTATTTTTATGACTACCATAATTAGTGATTTCCTGTGGATTTCATCAATGTTCTTAATTTTTTTTCTAAGCCTACATCATTCCCTCAGATTGTTAGCTTGCTTTCACAGCTCAGCTTTCCCTGCTGAAGCCAGCTGTTCTTTACAAATCACTTTCTCTTACATCTACGAGATACCAGAAAATGGGTAACTTCCATTGTATTTATTTTCTTTTATAAACAAAAAACTGGTTTTCTGTACAACCACAAGGTCTGTATAAAAAGCTCCATTTGGAACTGTTTTATAACTCTAAAAATGCATCAAGTTTTTCCAGTTTTAAAATAATACCTCTAGCATTTGGATATTTCATATCTGAAAATGGATACATAATGTATTCATTTCTATTCACCAATATAATGTTTTGAATATTTTCATATTCAAGGCAATGTCTTGGGAGTGTTTGCTGGTGCATTTGCCTGAGAAATTCCGTAAGCACATGCTGCCATGATTATTTTTCACTGCTTTTGACACTGATGTTGCATAGCAAAGGCCCTCATTTAGGATCTGCAAGATCTGCAACAAATGTCAGCAAAAAGAGGAAATAATATCTCTGCAGACAAAATATAGAAATTATTTTCCTTTTTTTGTTCTTTTTTTCTGTTCATTGTCTCTTTCTCTCTCACTCTCTCAACTCAACCTCTCCCATAAGGGAGCTGAAAAAAAAATGGAGTTCAGGTTTGGTTTGGATAAAATCCTAAAATGTGGGTATGTCTCTGAATTACCTCATCGTCTTGGTTTGAGCCCTTAGCTGAACTTTGTCCCAAAATCTACCTCCAACAAACCAGTGAAAAGTTTAGTATAGACCTAAAGAACATAGAATCAAAATTTACTTTGATATAAACATATATTTTTGACTTTTTTTAAATTAAACAAAATACATATTTGTATTTAAAATTATAGGTAGGTGAGTTTGGGAATTCACTTACTCCTCCTAGTTTAAGGAATGGCTTCACAGATCCTTGCATCTGCTAGATGGGTAGCTTCATTCATATCATATATATAATTCTACTGTATTGGCTCCAAAATAAAGCTATACCCTAAATAAGTGTTTAGGGTAAACCTAACACATTTCACACTTTCCAGTTACTAAAGCTTTGTCTGAGATAGCATCAGCCCTTGGAAACAGAGTCTCTTTAACCTGAATCACCAAGTAGGGTGCTTCCACAGCCTGATAAAGGCTGCTCCAAGAGAAGAGCAGTGGATGAGTTAATCGGGATGATCAGCAGCAGCTCAAGCCCACAAGATGCACGAGAGCACCAGGGACCTGCAGGCCTTGTGCTCCTCTGTCACCATCAGCCCCACCAACCCTTCCCTCTGGGCTGGGAGAGCTGAGTCTGCAGCAGCCCAGGCTGTTGAGCACTAGAAATCAACTGTATCTGCTGCCTTACTGCTGTTGGCAAATCAGCTGTAGCTCAGGCTCAAAATTATAGAATTGTACAGTGGCTTGGGTTGCAAGGGACCCTAAAGACCATCTAGTTCCAACCCCTCTGCTGTGGGCAGGGACACCTTCCACTAGACTGGGTTGCTCGGAGCCCCATCGAACCTTTTCCATTGGTAATGACCTTTTATTATGTGGATTCAAACCACAGCAAATCACACTTCCTCTGCTCTCCCCGCCACGGACCTGCCAGTGGGAAGAGCCAAGCATTAAAACTGTATTTGTAACACTGGAAGGTGCGGGAGTTCCTCTTCTGGGGGAAGAAGCCTCCCTGGACTGTCCATGGAGACTTCAGTAGATGGCACTGTCACACCAACTGTCACTTCTTGGGCATGGGAAGGGATGATGTAGAGATCATACTGTCACAGATTGCCTGTGCTTTTCCTCGAATAAACTACCCTTTTTTTCCCCTCTCTAGATGACATCTGATTACATCTATTTGATTTTTCAGAATAATAATCAACTATTTAAAATGTATGTAATAGAGCAGCTGACCACTGAGCAATTTGTTGACAAATGTTCTATTAGGTGGTATGGAGCAGGACTAAACAACACATTTTTTTCTTTATAAATCCCTAAAAAAAATAACGTCCATCACTGTTGATTTTTTTTATGTTTGCATATTTAAAATAGTTATGTAATTATATTTTTAGCTGTGAAGCATTCTGATTTCTGTTATGTGGATTTATTTTTTCCCCCTTCAGTCTTCTTTATGGACATGGAACTTTAGGGGGTGGTTATGAGAGGGGACATCTCCACTCCAAATTTGGAAAGTAATGCCCTTAAAAAATCCTGTTTAATCTCTCTCCACATCTGGTCCAGGTCCAGCACTTACACTTTTATGTGTGTTTCCCATGTAGGTGATATTAACACTGCCTTAATCTGACTTTGCACTTGCCAAATTTGTAATCTATCAAATAATTTTAACCCTCAGAGCAACCACAATCCCTTAGGGAAAAGCCGTGTTAGCTAGTCCTGACTCATATTCTTGTCAGATTTCTCTGTAGCTATTGTATTTATTTTCTTTTCTGCTAAATTGTATGAGAACCTTGGCACATCACCCAGAAAGTCGGTCCAGCATCTGGATTGTGTAGTCAACCACAAGAAATCTCATGGAGGGGCAACAGATTTTTGTTCTGTTGTGTTGTTCTGCTGGGATCACCATCATCTTGGTAGTGGGATTTAGACTAATTTCCCGTGACTTGATCTCTGACATGCTAGGGCTTTTGTCTAAAAATATGTCAACCATGCTGATTTTTCTTGGTAATCAAAAGATTGCCCATTTCTTCCTGTTAACCAGTGACTTGGCTGTGAATTTGGAACAATTTCCTAACAAAGCGCTGTGTGGACTTTTACAACTGAAAAAAAGGGCACCAATTTAAACTAACTCTTTGTTTTCCCATATATGAAAAAAATTTGACACAGCCACATTCTGAGTATCAGCTGGAAGGATGCTGCATCCATAGTAAAGCTATCGCCACCAGAGATGTCATCTATATGCTGGTGGCAGATCCACAAGCTTTTCTAGGAAACGTGAAATCTGGGTCAACAATCTGCAAATCACAAATCACTCCATTTCTCCAACATCACCCTTACTTGCAAAGCTGTAGTTACTAGGATTGGCTTTCCAGTACAAGGCTGGCAAGCAGCAAAATTATTACTCCTGCTGCTTCCCTCCTTCATGTCTTCTTTTTTTTTTTTCCTTTTGTTTTGAAATTAAGCCTGAACTTTAAGAAATATATAAAAATCGGAGACTTTAAATGAAGTATCTGTGATGCAGAATAGTCAGATGTTTCTACAACATCCCAGAGCAAGAACGGAGGTGTCAAATGACCTAAAGAAGAGATCATGAGCTCAGAAACTTGTATCTTTGGTTTAATAATTTAAATTGGTGTACTACAAAATACCTCCTCTCCACAGGTTTTGCTTCATTGTTAGTTGATAACTTCAGAAATTAAAACGCCTAAGGAATGGATTTTCATTTTAGCAAGTATTGTTGTTGTTTTAGGCCTAAAAAAGATCATATGAAGAACTTATAAATGAATAAATTAAACCCCTTTGCAATTCTTAGCTGTGACGCCCTTCAGGAGCATCCGCTCCGAGCTTCCATCAGCCACGAGCGCTGCTCCCGGCCGGTTCCCAGCAGGAGGGGCCGGGCCGCGCCGCAGAGCCCTCCCTCATCCCAGCGCCCGGAGCTCCCGCCGGAGCCCGAAGGCCGAGAGATCACGCGGGTCCCCGAGCCGCAGCCTGTCGCGAAGCTGCCCCTCGGAACACAAAACCAGCTTTCAGGAGAAAGCCGCAGGCTCCGGCTTTTCCCACCGTGGGAATCACGAGTGCCTGCCCGCCCTCCCGGCCCGGCGGCCGCGGGAGGAGGGAGCGGGGAGGGGGCCGGGGGGCGGCAGGCAGCCCCTGGCACTGCTGACGTGCTGCCGGGGACGGGCCCGGCTGCAGGCAGAGACGGGCAGGGCTGCGGCTCCGGCAGCCAGCGCCGCTCCTGCCGCAGCCTCCTCCCCCGTGCCTCCTCCGTGCCTCCCTCCGTGCCTCCTCCGCCGGCACAGCCCCGGCTGTCTCCTTTGCGCCCCCGGCACTCGGCGAGGCGGAGGGAGAGGATGGCGGGGGTGGCTGCCCGGCTGCTCGGGGCACTGTGCCTCGCCGCCTGCCTGCGCCCGGCGCTCGGGAGGGACGCCGGAGCGCAGTGGACCCTGGAGAAGGTGGGTCGCGTTTGCCTTTCCCAGGCGCTTCTTGCCTCTCCCTCGGTGCGGGGGACAGCGCCTTCCCGGCGGGCAGGGGTCAGCGGCTGGGCGGGGAAGCAGCCTCCCCCCTCCTGCCCGGGCCTCCAACTTGAATTCGGGCTGGGATCACCCTTGGCGCGGTCCAGCAGGTGAGGGTGGGTGCCATGGCTTCCTTCTTAGCCCCAGCTTGGTGGCTGCAGAGAGCAAATCTTCAAGCGTTTGCCTTTGTCCTCTCGCACCGCCTGGGACCGGGCGGCAAGAGCGATAAGCTTTGTCAGGGGCAGTTACTGAATTTAAGGGGAAACCCAAACAGGACAAGACCGATCAAAATCTGAAATTATATTCCTTATAACATTCTACTGTGCTCCAACTTTCATTGTAATTATGGTGAGTCAGAGGACAGTGACTTAGTTGGAGAAGACAAATAGCTCTTTTAGCAGTGATGCACATGTACCTAGGAAAAACAAGTAGCCATGGTGCTGATAGCCGGTACGAAATTGTTTGGAAAAGATGTAATGCTCTAATATGTTGTAGACCCATGCTATATTGTGTCTAATTTAGAGTGGTGTGTGAATAGTGAAAAAAAGGGATCTTGAGATAAGGTTTAATTAAACAGTGGTAAGCTTTAAACCACAGATTTCTCAATGTGGCAGCTCTTAGTATTCCATTATGAAACACTAACATAGTTTTCTTCATAAAGAATTAAAGCACATGACACATAGGAGAGCATAAAACTGCAAATCACATTGGACTAAACATTTCAGGAATTTCCAAACAGAAAATATACTTCTAGGGCCTTTCCCCAAGTGTTTGTAGAAGAGCTGAAGTCAAAGTTCAGCAAGAAGCAACTGAATTCCACTAATCCAGTGCACCATTCTCTTCACCAATAGATCAGAGTCCAGGACAAGCTGGTAAAATGAAGCTTCCCTCACACCTTTCCACACTTCCCTTAGTGTTCCCATTCTCCTTGATTTTATTCACCCCCCATTCAAGGAAGTTTTGGCATGTTTGTTTGTTAATGAGATACAGTGTCATTCTGTTCTATTAATTGTATCTTACAATACATACATATATGTGTGTATAGCTCACTATATAATATATATAGCTCATGTATAGACTATATATCTGTAACATATTACGTCTGTAATTATGCACAATGCATGTATACATACAAATACAGTATACACATAGGAACATGTGGGGCTAAATCTTTAGTCACACTGGTCAATGAACAATCCTGTAGCCCCAGTGCTCCCTTTTTCAGCCCCCTTGGGCCCCAGCACTTCACTCTTTAGTTGGTTCCATTCTGACCAGTCAATCTCCTTGCCAGAGCTGTCGGTAGTGTTATCCAGCCACAGAGCCATCGCATCTGAGCTCCTCTGCCTGTGCACACACTAAGCAAGAACAGCTTCCTCCTTCTCATCAAATTCTTGTCCTTCAACAACTTTTGTTCTTTCTCCCTGGAGGGATGTGTGAGCCAGAAATTCAAAGTTTTACAGGTAAGCCTGGGCTACTTGTAGAACTCGAAGTTTTGCAGTTTTATACAGCTTACTACAACAGGCTTAGTGACAACCCTGTAATGAATATATTGTTCTGCCTCCCTGCTGTGGCAAAATAGGGATTGACCAACCCTGTAAAGAATGAGTTACTTACAGATCTTATTTTGCTTCTCTTTTATTTCATAACCACTTTTGTAACTCCTCTCACTTCCCATATTTGAAGATCTCTCCATTATTAGAAGTGGAAATTGATTCCTCTCTTCTGAAGTATTTTCATGCATTTCTACTTTAATAATGTTTCTTTGCAAAGTGATTCAATGACCCCAATTACCAGGCATGCTCTTCACTTGTTCAACTGCAGACAGATTTTCTGAACTTCCTTAATTTAATTGTCCTTCTACACTCTTCTGAAGTACATAACTTCAGCGTTTCACCTTACAGCCGGCTCCTCCTAAACCAAACCTCTTCCTGACATTTTCCTTCTCTGTGCCTCTTCTACACTGGTCTAAGTTCCACCACATTAAACTTCTAGTATTCCAAAAGACTGTTTTACAACTTCCGTGGTACAATTTCCAAACTTTCAAAAATTAATCTTTATATCGGATGAAATGCAATTTTTCTTTAATCTATGCCTAACTTTGCTAGCATCAAAAATGTAAATTGCCCATCCTAAATTCTGGTGTCCTTACAGTCTTAAAATTCAGCTTTAAACACTGTATTAAAATTGGCACAATGAGATTCAGTGTCTTTGTGTCACCTCTCTACTTAATTTCACCGGTGAACCTAATTAGAGGAAAGGTTCACACGGAGATAAACAGCTAGGAAACAAGAGAAGGGTAGACGTAAATGTTTGCAGTGAAGCCTAGAAAATACTTGTGCTCATACTTTCTTGTACAAACACAAAGTAGAAAAGAAGTCAAATAGTGAGGCAACCCCCATTTTTACACAATATTAATCACCTAGGGTAATAAGATAACAGGTAATAAGATACCTGACTTTTGTGGTCAGTCCACATTCTGGCCAGGTAGTGGGTTCTAGATGTTATTTCAGACACGCGTGAAATGACGCACACAAGTAGACAAGAAGAGTGAATTATTTTTTGTTAACACATACAATGATAAGGTTAGACTACAGTTATTTATGAAAATGTCAATTTGATGCAGGAGCAGCCCAAAAGCAAGTCAGCTGTTAAACAGTTTGAAGAAAGAAAAATAATTAAATAAAAAATACCATTGTCCTACAGTATAAACTATGATGTGCTCATGTTCCCGTTTCTCTCCTTTTGCTCATCTCAGAAAGGATGACATAGACAAGGTACACTGAAGGACAGCAAGTCGGATCAGTCATGTAAGGCAGTATTTTTCATTAGGAAAAAGACAGGAGTAGGAGGAAGACCCTGTGATATAAATGAGGAATGGATAGTAGTGGCACAGGAAGTTTCTGAGGAGACAATTGCTAGAGATTGGATAGGTTCAAACCCGGTGTATAAAGGGGTAGTTGAGATGTCCTTGGGAATCCCACCGACATTCAGCTCCCACTCCAGAGCACTACGGGGCTCTTGCACATCAAAGATGTGCATTTGCCAGCTACATAAGGATGTCTCAAGCACTCTGGGCCACCTGATACAGCCCCAGAGGCCTGTGCTTGGGCAACAGAAAGGAAGTCACTGGGAGGTAGGTCACATACTAGTGGCTGTCGCGGGAGACAGGCTGTCGGTTCTGAGGTAAACCCATGTGTCACCAAGCTGACGAATGCCCCAGCTAGCCACAGCATTCTGTGCAGTCCAATTCATCCTGCCACTGTGGGCAGAGGCCACAATGACACAGCTAGCTCCCTCTGGGAGTGAGTTACCTTAGGCATTTCTTTGTAGTACTGCATCTTATAACATGCACACAGCATAAAGCTAAATGTTATTACTACTAGAAACAAAGCTTCTGGTGTTTGTCTCAATAGAAACCTCAGCTGAAAGTGGCGTGGTTGCAGACATGACACATAGAATTAAGATACTAGGAAACAGAGAACCCATTCATAGGCTGAGGTTTTACAGATAGCTGGTAGGTAAAACTTTCTGCCGTACTTTTAATACTAGCATATTTTGCATGGAAATGAAAGATAGAAAAGCCAGTCATTTCTGACTGAAAAGGGGGTCTTTGAAAGGGGGTCACTGAAAAGTGGCAGGACAATTATTTTTTGTTGGGAGTAAATCAAAGTAGCAAAATATACCACTTTTATTGTAATTCTGAAGAAAACTATGGTTTAAAAGGTCTAGTAATAATTATAGTGGTTTTTCTTCTCTCTATCTTCTACAGTATTCCCACCAGCCAACAATTTTAGGTTCTGACGCTATTCAAAAAGTCGTGGCCAATACAGACATTTCTGAAATGTGGGAGAATGATTTGCGCCCCATCCTGATAGAAAGATACCCGGGATCAGAAGGAAGCTACATTGTGCAACAGGTAAGACAACACTTCCTGACAACCTCTAAGGAACATCTTCATTATATATTATTATAATTATTATTATTATTTATATTCTGGTATTGTATTATTTATATTCACACGTTAGGTGACCGCCACCAAAGAGCCAGTCCCACTGAAGTGACAGTCACATTCCTTTTATTCACTAGGATGAACTCTATCATTGTTCAAGTCTAGACCGCGTAGTGCCTACATGACACAGCTTGCACATTAGCTGACATGGTTTCCCAGGGCTGCATAGCATGATGAAAAAGAAATTATTTTTTTTTAAAAAATCATGTTTTAAATTAAAAAGTTTGCTCCAGGCTTGGTACCTAAAGTACAACACAATTGTTCTTTCCCTCACATGAGCAGGTTTTTGGTCACTGGTTCAAACCTGAGACCATGCATTGGATGAAATAAATGATACCCCTGCCGCTTTTTCTGGAGAGCCCCGGTGCTGTGCTGTTACAGTGCTGTGGAGTGTTGTTTCAGATGGGTGTATCCACACAAAAGGGGGTCACAGAGGGGCCCAAAGGGGCAGGCAGATGAAATGGTCAGCGTGACAAAGTGCAGCCCTGGTCCACTAACCACACAAGCTCCAGCAGCCCAAGCACAGCAGTCTCCTAGTGCTAGGCTAACAAACCCAGGCTGCAGCTGGCCCCAAGGCAGTAAGGACTCCAGCACATTGTCTTTGAGCCACAAGAAGTTACCACACAACTGGTTTGCTGCCCTGTCAACACCTCTGCTCTGCACTCACAGCATGGCCATCTTCAGGACAGTGTCCATGCTGGCTCTGGATCACATTAGCCAAGCAGGAGACAGACAATGGTACAGCTGAGTTTACTAAAGACATTCACATCATCTCACTAGCCTTCATCTGCCCTTCAGGCACTGGCTCAACAGCTCTAAGACAGTCTGAAATACAACAAATTTATTTGCCACTCTGGAATTGATAGATTGGAAAAATGCAGCCTTTTTATGTATCGTGTGTGCGCACGTCTCTGTAGATTTAGTTTTGTGGTTTCTTTAGTGATACTTTGGAAGGCAGCCAAATGAAAGGGGGAAAAGGAAGAAAAACAAAAAAACAGCTGAGCCTAAGCTAGAAAACCACAGATCATGTTCAAAATAGGATCATCCTGTTACAAGGTAACAGTATGTATTAAATTAGACCCAGCACCAAAGGAATAAAAGAAGAGTCCTCTATTGTCAAAACACAATAATGGAGTTTGAAATGGTTGACACTTCTTTGTTGAGACACAAAAAGCATCGGACTCCTTTAAGAGGAAAGGCTGCTGGGAACTCTATCCAAGCTTATAGTCCCCTTGATCCTTAACAGACATCCTTTACTCTGCCTACTGATAGCTGATAGACCACACAATGTTGTAAAAGCTTTCAGAGGGTGACCACAAACAAAATGGAAGTTTGCTATAGCACTAAATTCTATGGCAATATTCCTACTGACTTCCCTAAGAGCAGAACAAGCCTTCAGGATCTATTTTCCACTCTGAGGCTTTTCCTAATGTTTATTCAAAGAGAGAGGAATCTGCCTTGAAGAAGCTCTCTAGGGACCCATAAAAATAAGTTGCTCAACAGAGAAACAGAGATGTCTCTCTAATATGATTTAGCAAGAACTCTGGCTGAAGTATAGCTGGGGTTGTTAGAGGTCTTGTATTCAGGCAGGAAGGTAGCTAGAATTAATGATTTGCCTTACAGATTGTCTTAATTCTTATCTTTACATGAGCTACACTTAAGAGAATTTCATTTTTAAAATGCTGTTCTGAAATGTTTCATTCTGTCTTTAATTTAAAGGAATGTACCTATCTGTTTTGGCCTTGTAAACTATTTATGTCACCTTAAAGGCAGATTTCTCACAGAAGCTTTAAAACCCAACCACCGCACACCAACCATCCAACTCAAACAGCTTTTTTTTTTTTTTTTTTTTTTTTTTTTTTTTAATACTGCTCTGGCATCTCTGTGGGTAATTGTCTAAACAGTTGCAACAAGGTCTCTGCAGTAAATTCTGACTTTTAAGGGCACATCTGAGTTAAGCTGTGAAGATGTTAACATTAAATCTGCTCTAGTTACACCTGAAAAAGACACTGGCCTGAAAACTTCATCAAGATCTTAAAGTGTCATAATAATTGGCAATAATTCAAAACACCCTCACACTCCAAAGAGAAGGGTCAAAAGGAAGAAATAAAAAGCAAATGAGGCAGTCAAAGCCTCAGGTAGCAAAGTTACCCAGTGGTAACTTTTTTTGCTGTAAAGTTTATCCTTTAAAACACCATGAACTTACAGAAATAAGCTTAGGAGCCACTATTAATTAGCTAATGACAATTTGTCTGCAACATCTTTCTGAAGCAAGAAATATTAATCTGATTGATTTTTATAATTGCAGCATATCAAGCACCGTCTTCAAATATTAAAGGCTGGTTGGGAAATTGAAGAAGATACCTTTCAGAGGTACACACCATATGGCTATAAAACATTCTCAAATATCATTGGCACTCTTGACCCCTCTGCAAAACGCCACCTCGTACTTGCTTGCCACTACGACTCAAAATTCTTTGGACGACAGTGGCAGGACAGAGTGTTTGTGGGAGCAACTGATTCAGCTGTGCCTTGTGCTATGATGTTGGAGCTGGCACGTGCCCTGGATAACAAGCTTCAGTTAATCAAGGTAGTTTTTTTCATTTTCAATTGCCTTTCCAACAGCAACAGGCCTCAGGGTATTTCCACATTCTTTTCCGTAGCCTGCATGCTGGGTTCTCTGATTGCTGTACTTGTAATAAATCTTCCATTGACTTCAAGAACAAACCGAGATCAGTATCTATTTCTCTAAAGTACATTAGTACATTAAAATTTCTTATAAAAAGGGAGGATATCTAAAAGTTATCTATATAAACATATACTATATTAAAATAACAAATGATACATGAATAATAGATGTTTCACAGACTTGGAAAGATACAATGCTACTTTCTATCTAAAAGGCACAGAACCTGACTCTTAAGTTCCTGTCATATCCAGTAACATCTAGGGTCACTGAAAAATTTTGTTGCATTCTGAATCCTGCAGAAATCTCTCAGTTGTATTCTGCTTTGGGACACAGATGAACTAATTGTTGTGCAGAGAGTCACACACAGGTCCCCCCATCCCACAAGGATTTCAAGTTTTTCTTCTTTTTTTTTTTTTACAAATTTGAATAGTTTATTTATGAAAGAAGTATAATGTTATCAGTCTGTGTTACCTATACTATGAAAATCTGCTTCAAATTGCTAAGCACAAAAATCTGTTGAGCCTACAAAATTGTAACGCTTGTAGGATTACAGATTTGTAGGATTACAGATTCATGAGTGCCATCTACTGGTTCAGTATTCACTATTTACAGAAAAATAATTCTCATATGTTTACAGAGCTTTTACAGGAAAAGGTCTCTCAGATGTGAGAAACACTCTACAGTGTCAGAAGTATACACTCAGCTCAGGTATTAGGATTACTTGTGGACAGTAGTTTCTAGAAAATGATTTGGTCCCGTCTGATATGCAAATGTTTAAGAATGAGAAGATTAAGAATATGCCAATATTTTTAATCACATAACAAAACACTCCTGTAATACATAGGCTTTCATTCAGAAGCTTCATTTATATTGAATTTGCCTGGTGATTATTTATGAAACAACCTGCACACTGACTTTAAAGACTGGCATTTTTTACTATGATTTTTACAATGAAAATTGTCTTCAATAATATAAGATGACAGCATTTGACAAAAAGGCAACTACTTTGCACAGGCCACCACTTGCAGTCTTTTAACAAATTATACTTTGGGATCCATCTGTTTAATACATTAGCTATGGTGTTTTTGCTCTGCTTGTGGTAGCACAACAGACTTTGCTATGTTTTCAGCCTCATCTATTTATACTTTGACTTGAAGCTGTGATTTTTATTTTGATGCTTCTCCAGTTATATAGAGTAAGTTTAAATTTAATGGGCAAAGACATCTCTCTACATTATTAAAATGAGTTAAGCAGTAATGGTAATAACAATACAAGTACTACTTTCTAAAACTCAGCACCGATACAGTTTCCTCCAGAATGTAATGCAGAATGACTGCTGCCCACAGAGCTCTGTCATGTGCAAAGGACAAAGGGCAGCAAACCAAATCAACAGAAATCAATACACCACTGTGAGCACAATCAATACCATCTTGCCCGTGTGAGCAACATTTTATAGAAGCTTTCCACTACTGTTTAGATTGCATCAGCTCCAGCCATTTGGGAGTTGTAGCCCACACAGGACACGACTGCTGCCAGTGACCCCACCTTTTTAACCACATCATGTAATTTTACTTGAAGCAGTGTTAATTCATAGAGGGGTTAAAATATTTATAGCAACTGTCAAGACCACAGTTCTCAAAACTGTTCATTTAGTGGAACCAGACTGAGATTTGCTGTGCTGCAGATTATTAGGAAATTCTAACGGTTCAAACAAGGATTCAGACAGTAGACTCCCTCTACATTGGGAAGAAATTTCATACACTTTTTTTTTGTGACATTAAATACATTTATCATATATAGTCTCAGGTTTTAGTGCTGTTAGGTTTTTGGTTGTTGAAAGAGAAAGACACATCTGACATACCCATTCTCTTTGCTTTGGTTTAGTGTAAAGTTGCCTCGGTGATTGCAAATTCCCATGAATGAAAAGAAGGGGCTCAAAGAACCATCAACTTGTCAAACATATAATTCCCCTCCACTGATGCACAGCTGTAGCAATTATATTAATCCTTGTGATGCAATCAAATAATAATACTAGCACTCCCATCAGGTGTTCTTACTGACACGTCTCCCTCATTATTTGAGATAATGTTGCTGCTACCTGGTTTTGCAGGTCTCAACAGTCAGCTCATGTCTTCCCAAGTCAGAAATGAAACTTTATCCAGAACCAAAATTATATGAGACTGGAGAATGTGTCACTGTGTTGGATAAATAATGATTACCTTGACTGATCACTACAACTATTACACCATAATACCAGCCAAAGGAAGGTTTGCATAGGGAACCTTGAAAATACACCCTTATTTGTGTTACTTACATGACTACAGTATTTGCCCTTTATTTAATGTTCTGGCCAGAATCAGTTATTCTACTTTTAACCTCCTCCAACAGGCAAGCTCAATGTCAAGACCAGACCTTTCACTTCAGCTCATTTTTTTTGATGGTGAAGAAGCCTTTGTTCGGTGGTCCCCTTCTGATTCCCTCTATGGATCTCAACACTTAGCTCAAAAAATGCTATCAACTCCACACCCACCTGGTTCAACAACCACAAACCAGCTGCAGGGCATAGTAAGTGGATTTCACCTCCTTAATGAACAATAGTAAATGGCATTTTTAGAAGTTTTTAATTAGTAGGTAACTGGCCAAATTCCCAAGAAATCACGACCCCACTAAAGTTAAAGGAAGAAGCAGGCTTCTGGAAACGTTATGAAATATGACAGAGAATTGGCAAGAGCTTTTCAGGTGATTAGAGCAGCTGCATGCAAGTACAAGGAGGAGTCATAGAAATATCAAAATACACAATTTATTAGAATATTAACTAGTATACCCACCTTCTTCAGGAAAAGATAATTCAAAGTGACAAGGAAAGAGCACCAACAGTATTGGCCTATGAACAAATCTCCCCTAAGCTCAGTACTAAGGTACTGCAACCTCTGTTTTCCTTTGATTCCTACTAACATTCTGGTTGTCTGTTCCCTTCTACTTTCCCTGTTTACTGCTGAGGCACTTCTGTCACTGCTTCTTGTGACTCATAAAATGTCTTTCCCTTGACAGACTTCATTGTTCTCAGGGGAAGAAGCAATTTCCTCTTCTTTCTCCCCACCTACCGTAGTTTTTCTTTTAAAGGGATATAATGCACAAATTGCACATTAAGCTATGCAGCCTGCTTCAGCTTGAGGAACAGAGGAATAGCCTATCTTTTCCCCCCTTGGAAAGGCAGCAAAATGTGTCAGACTGGAATCAGGTTCTGCTAGTGAATTCTCCTCAGGCACCACAGTAGAAAAGCCAGATCTTTGGCCAGGGCTAGCAAAGACCTGCTCATGACCCATACAGGAAACCAAGAGTTTCACTGCTGCTGCTAATGTTGTAGGAAAGCATTCTGTACTAAAGATTCTTCCTTCTCTAGGACCTGTTTGTACTGCTGGATTTAATTGGTGCACCAAACCCAGTCTTTCCCAATTATTTTCCAAACACTCTTCGATGGTTTCAGAGGCTTCAAGCAATTGGTAAGCAGAAGGATATGCACTTTGAATTAATTTCAAAACCTAGTGAGTAGTTTCTGAATGTATTAAGCCCTGGAAATCAGATTTTTAGATTCATTTTCTGGTTTACAGCAGTAAAGCAGATTCTATTACTGATTGTCACTCTGTGACACTTGGCAACTGCTTCACTTCTGTGTTTTAGTTCTCACTTCTGTAAAATGATGGTAATAGCACCAATCCTGAGGTCTTCCAAGTATTAAACAAATGCAAAGACAGTCACCACTGCCTTTTTTTTCTCTGGTAGAAAAAGCTTCCATGTGAGAGGAAAAATAATTCAAATGTGCTAACATGCCTCATTGTCCAAAAATTGTAATAATCCCTTTCATTGTGCATTACAGAGCAAAAGCTACACAACATGAATCTGCTGAAAAATCACCCTGTTGAAAGCCAGTATTTCCGGAGTACTTTACATCGAGGCTTGGTTGAGGATGATCACGTTCCATTTTTATTGAGAGGTACCAGAATTTCTTATATTTTGAAGTATATGTTCAGTAAGAAATGCATTGTTTAGTAAATAAGGTGCAAATGCTTCTGTTTTTCAAGCTTATTTAACTCAACTTGAGGCTTCTGCATCGAACTTTAGAGCTTTGATATAACACCTAATGAATAAAATGGATTCCTTAGTGGTATGCAGCTGAAAAATCAGAGAAAAAAAGCAGTAAAACAGGAAAGGGGCTGAGGGAAAAAAAATGCTCCACCCCAAAAGCAATCAGGAAGCAGAAGACTGATTTAGTTCCTCTTTTACCTAAAAGTTGCAGTACATATAGGTGGCTTGATATGTGTGTATACATACACACACACACATATATATGCAGTGATAGTCCTTTCAAGCAGAAGTTCCTTTGTCTCTATTTTACAGAGTAAAAAATAAGACACCCTATTTTACAATTTTTGTAGAGAACTAAAAGAATGCTTCAAAAATGTTCAGTCTTAACACTTCAACAAAAACATGGTAATCAGTTTTCAGTTTGAGGAGCTGCAGTGATTTCTGTCCTTCTGTAGCTCCTAAACACACAAGAATCTCAAAAAAAAAAAAAAAAACCCAACAGAGCTATAGATTACTCAAAAAAAAAAAAAAAAAGTATTCAAAGGAAAGGAAGGTGGCAGCTTTACACAACACACACTCTTTAATGATGGGATGCAGTCACAAGCATCAAAACAAGAGAAGGTAAAAGGAAGCTGCAGTGACACACCCTGTAAAGCAGGCTTATTGAGTAGTTAGTTACCTGACTGTTGCTAAATGGTGAATTATCAGTCGGCTTAACAGAACTTCTCCAATATTTTTTCCTCCAACTTTCACTTTCCTTTTTACAGGGGTTCCAGTCCTGCATCTGATTCCATCTCCTTTTCCTGCAGTATGGCATACCATGAAGGACACAGAAGAAAACCTTGACAAAGCCACTATCGACAATCTCAACAAAATCCTGCAAGTGTTTGTACTGGAATATCTCAACCTGTGACAGACAAAACATGAACAAATTGTACTCCATTCACACTACTGTTTGCCCACCTTGACACTTGCTATTTAATTGCATTGGAGAGTATCAAGGTGAAGAAAAATATGATAGTTCTTGCTAGACTGATTATTGATTGAGCTATTCCTGACCTATTGGTCCATTAGCCAAATAAGATACCATTAAATAAGATCTAGTTCAGCCTGGAAAGAATTTGATCTTTCCATGTTTTATCTCTGAATAACAAAAACTCCATAATTTTTCCAGACTGTTATCATTGGTTTTTGTCACGTATTATAATCCCAGGAGGGAATGCCTCATGACTTAATTGTATGACACAGCTTTTACAAGGTGTGAACAACTTCTGCACTGTTCAGCTATGGAAATTTATGCCATGTAAAAGAGGCCAAAAAAAGAGGCAAAAATCACACCACAGGCGGCTTCTGCTTTGGGCTGAACTAAACCACCTCGTGCTGATATGAGTTGCTGGAACTCCTGACACACAGAGGTGATTTTTAATCCTCTCTGGTCCCTCTCCTCCTTCCCCTACAAAGATGGCTGCAGGGGTTTTTCTCTGCAGACAGCTGACCACCAGAAAACAGAGCTATAACCCAAATTCAGTTTTGCCCCTATCATTTGTTGGATACTTTTTGATGAAGAAGGGTGGTGGGGGATGATGTAACAGGACGGTATGTGGGGGTTTCCCTGTGCTCTGACTGCAACACAGGAGATACAAACAAAAGACCAGCTGGAGTGTGGGAGCAATGACCCAGTACACACCATTCAGTCACGTGAGAATCATTTGCAATTTGACCCAAAAAACCTCCCAAACACCACCCACCTGCTGTTTCTAATACAGACTACAACAAAACTAATCATACGAGGAAAGTGATCAGTTTAGAAACTGTAGTTTATCTAATACAATTTTAAAGGCAAAGTGCTATCAAAAATAAAACGTTATTAAAAGTAAGACAACAGTTTAGGCACCAGAAAGATACCAGTTTAACAACCCTGGAATTCCTTACTGGAATCATTCAATAGGTTTAGTGTAACACTGGCAAAAAGAAAGCCTGGAATGATGTGAATGAAAGCCAGTAGAACAATATTCAAAAGCTACTGACATAATTATAGTTTCCACTGGTGAGAAAAGGATGAGAGCATTTTAAGAATAAAAATATCAAGCTGATAGAAGATGAACTGAGAGAAAAAAAAGTCAGTATTTTACTGCTCCAGACTTCTTCCTTCCGAAGTTCTACCCTGAGCAAAGAGATTTAAAAAGAAGGTAAGCAATGGAGTTGTAGGCATGTTAGATTTGGCCTGTATTTTACCATTTTCCTAAAGAAAACATTCTGGAGCCTAAGACAATGCTTACATTCATATTATAAAGTTGTTACAGAAATAGGTATTTACAGCAATGAAAATTTGTAAAATTTCACTATTACAGGACAGCCTGAAAATTAAATTTAATTTGATTTTGGTAGTTCAAGATGAAGAAAAAGCATTTTATGTTTTCCTGTCACTTTAACATTGGTGAGAAACGTTCGTCTTACCTGCAACTTCTGAAACAGAATACCATGAAAAGTCTAAAAAATTACAGACAGATGTCTTTATTTTCAGATATTACTGTACATCTGTGTAATTATAATCAGCTTCTTGAATTCTTTGCAATCATATTCTCCCCTACTTCAGCCCATGAGAAAATAGTCTAAAAAACTACATTAAATCTTCTGAAGTTTGAGTACTTTGAGCAGTATAAGGCACCTTCCACACCCTCCTAAGTGGTGAAGAAAGGCAACAGAATGGTTAAATATAGAAATATTAAACATGAATTCCTGTGGCTGATTTGTCTTGGTGAACTCATGTGGTTCTTCGTATTTTGCAGGACCTCTGAAAAATGCAGTACACATTTGCAGTGTGGACTGCTACTCTGCCTCATAGAGAATTTGAAAGTTAGCTTAAAACACACTTCATTGTGAAATGTTGGATCAGAGGGTTGTTATAGCTGGGAAAAGCCTGGGGTTTTTAAAATCTCTATTAAGACTTAGTTGAAACCATAATTTAGCCATGAGGTACACCAAATCATGTCAATTTTGTCACTTAATTTTTACTGCCTGAGCATGCAGCTCTGGAGTTACACTTACTCAGTCCAAGGAAATGAGATACAGGTTGCTCTAATGATTCAGTATTTCTCAAAAAGTAAAGAAAACATGAAAATGCTTGCTCTTTTTATTTTCCTTCTCTTTGTGTTTGGGGTTTTTTTTTGGTACAGAAAAATAGGGCCATCACCTAACTGGATGCTAGTCCTGGAGAAGTTTACTTAAAGAGGGAAGGGCCATCATCTTAGCAATTTATATGATCCATCATTCATTCAAAAAATAATTGCTGGAAGGAAAACTTACATCAACCCATGTGAATCCAAGAATTTAAGCTCTCAAAAGCACAAGAACTAGTCAGTAAGACAGGCAGAGTACGAGGTGGGTTCTCATTGCTACTAAGGCAGGGGAGAACAAGCATGTAGGACAAATTCAAAGCTATTTCATAAAATGTCCAGAAAACAAAAAATACAAGTGAAGAGACCAAGACTGGCATCTCTTCTGCTCTCAGTTTCAACACTGAATAAGACTAAATATCCAGATCCATTGAGTCTGGACAAGCACAGGACAGATAATCACTTCAGAATTCAGACAGAGGCTTTGTGTTGAAGAACCTATGGCCATATAGTTTCTCTTTCCCTGTTGGATGGTGGCAGCAAGGGTTAGGAATCAATAGAGGACTTCGGTTAATCTAATCAGCAGAATTGCTGCACAGGTTCTCGCCTTGGAAAGGATTTGTCACATCTCAGCTGAGGGGAAGGGAATAAAATTCAGTTTACCAACCACAAAAGGCTGTCAGTGGCTTTGTGTGCCAAAGGTGTCTGTGGTTACCACCTGGGTTAAGGGAATGCAGGACAGAATGAACTCATGAGCCATCGCCCAACATGTAAAGCTGGAAAAAACACCCATATTACAGAAGTTATTTGTCTTGTAATAGGTGCTCTGGCTCCTTCTGTATCAGGACAAGACAGTTTCTCACGAGAATCTGAAGCCAAATAATGGTACATGCCCCTCAAACTCTCTAAAGCTGGATGCATTTACTTAAAAGTGATGTGATCCTGTGTGATCACAGCTGGAACAACTTAAGGGAGTAACAATGCCAAGTCCTCTGGCAGACAGAAATGACAGCAAGTACCAGGCCTCTTCTCTCCTGCTGGGACAGCATTCCTAATATTACGAATGAAGATGATATAAATTATCAATTCCTCTTCACTATGGATCAAATGAACATTTAGATTGTGACCATGTAACAGCAAAACACAGAAAAGGCAAAATGTATGAAAAAAACCACTTTCTATAGAATTATTCCAAGGATCCAATCTACACAGGGAATAGACCAGCAAAACGGTTCTGAAGTTTGACATACCTGCTCATTGAAGTATCACTCGAGAGTATCACTTAAACAATATACAGAAAGATAACTATAAAATCTTGTACACAAATTACCACTTTTTCCTTATCATTTATGAATTACACTGATTTTATTTTCCTCATATAAAAGGAGACATTTTACTCTGTGCTGATTTAACAAATATTCTTAATATATTCATAACAATAAAGCAGCTAAAAAGCTGTTCTAATATCTAAAAGAATTTTTATCATCTGCACATATATATTGTAAACAATCACTCAAGAAAGTATTTTTGTTAAAGTGATTATATTGCACTCAGAATTCTGGGATTCTCACCATCCCTTCTCATTTTAAATCAGAGATCAGCTTCATTTTCTTAATAAAATGGAGATTTAATTTTCTACTGAAAACAAGTAAGCATGCATTCAATTTAATACAATGTATTGAAAATATCAGAAAAAGGGCATGTGTTTGATTATGAAACTGGAGTAAGGAACAATTCTTAACCAGGACACACAAGAGTAGAGTATTGTAAACAATCTGCTGGCTCTAAGGTGTTGCAGATGCTGCAGAAAGTGCAGTCTAGTTCAGCACCCAAGAGGTACGGAGAATCTGATCAAGTGTTCTGTACTTCGGTGAATTTCCAAGCAGCAATGGCACATGTAATAAACTCACAGAAAGACAGGATAATGGACCAGAGGTGCTTACTGAGTTAATACTGACCTCATAGAAACAGAGCCAACTGTTGTAACTTCATTGCAATCTTTAAATGAAAGTTTGCCAGGTCATTACATTTTCTAACAGAGCAATGGAATTTTCACTCTCGCTGCAAATGAAGTACAGAACTAGATTCCCTACTTGTAGCTTACATGGACAGTGTCCCAGTGGCAGTCTGGACACTACCCTCAGCCTAAAACATCCCCAAAAGATACAGCTCCATCATGCAGAATGTCACCTTGCTTTTGCAAGAATGGCTCCATCCTCCAAGCACTGGCTCAAGAAACACTGGTCATGGAGAAGGGGTGGGGAAAAGCAAAAAAAGAGGAATGCAGTGTTCTTACACAGAAATATCCTCAGCCAGTGAAGAGGCCACAGATCTTTAAAATTCAAAAGAAGGCTGTTTTCTCCACTTAGAGCTACATGAGAAAGATTTCTTCATCAAAGCCATTATCTTCAGGTAACATAGTATCTTTGGAATCCCTGAGATACTACAGCTCCGTATAACCACCTCACAGAAGTGGAGAGAGTGACTAAGCACACAGATGAACAAGGTGGAAGCCAATATACAGCACCCTGAGTTGCAAGTGGAACAACAGCAATGGGCAACCTAGACGGCCAAGAGATGCAGAAGAATGTGCAGAGGAGCCATTGTAACGTGGATACTGCACAGGGGAACAGACAAAAAACTGATGTATTTCTGAAAGGCCTTTCCCTGTTGTCAGAGCAGAGAAGGAAGACAGCAATGAGAGGGAAGAGCTCTCTGAGAAAGGCCCTGGAGAAATGCAGACACCTCAGTGTACAGCAGGACAGCAATGCAAAAGCAGAGACAAGTTAAATGGTCTCGTTCCATGTGTGCCCCAAAGGTTAAGCACTCCAGCCACGACTACAAACTCTCAGCGATCACGGACCTGTACTCTGGATATAAACCAGGAATATAAATAAAATACTTTTCCCCCTGGAACTACAAAAGAAAATACAAAGTCACAATCAAATCATAGAACACGTAGTCAAAAAAGAAATACTGGCTTCAGAAACAACAGTCATCTGTTCTGTGTCCTAAATAGGGTTAATTGTAAAAAAGAGGTGCTTGTAAAATCTTAAGTTTTAAGTATTTTATTTCCCAGTATATTGCTAAATAATTCTGCAGTTAAATCAAAAAATAAAAAATATCAGAGATGAGTATGGAATACTTACAACTAGAAAATGGTTGCTGAACCATGTGAATTTCTATAAAAGCATCAATAAAAATGTAAAAACACGGCCTCACAAAATCAATTATAATCTGAAATGCCAGATTGTCTTCACAATGGCCACAACATGACTATTGATGCATTTCTGCAACCAGAAACTAATTGTGATTTGGCCCAAACCTGGCTTAATACAGCAATCAAACATATCTGAAAATTGGTACTTGTATTTCTGCCATTTCCCGTTCTCTGAGCTATTCAGAATCCAGTAATTCTCATTAGAAAAAAAATTGCTACCTGGTCACTATTTTATTCTCTTATGTGGTTGTGCTGCATCTCAATACATTCTTGGATAAGGAAAAGTGGATAAAAAAGATGAGTAGAAATAGACACCCTATAAAAACTACTTGTAAAGTATTGTAAGTCTGCAAAATATCTGTGGCATTACACAGGCTACTGCTGATGCGAAGGAAAAAACTGCTGTTTAATCACTTCATGAATATGAACAATGCACTTGTTCCCAGCCATTTAGAATGATTTGACATTCCAAATGTTTATAAAAATTGGGTAATAAAATAATAAAGTCAATACCCTTAAGTATAATAAATAATGGTGTTTATTACGGTCGGGGCTGACCACGAGCGTTTGTTCCATATCTGCTTGGGACATTTGCAAAACCAGTTCTGAATCCTTGAGCTGGTCCCATTCCCGGTATTCCAAGTCCTTGACTGAGTACACTGCTGTAGGGAGCAGATCCATGATTAAGGCCCAATCCATAGGGCTTTGTCTGAGTGTTTAAAAGGATGACTGGACTCACATTCTTGCCTGGTGTGTTAAAAGAAAATTCCGGTGGTGGGCTGCTGGGCTTAGCCGGAGTGGAGGTAACAGGGTTCAAATTGTCAGCAGCTTTCAAAGATGGCATTGGAATAATGTGATGATCCGAAAGGTTCAGAATATTGTTTGCAATAGGCACAGATGATAAGGTAGGTCTGATCCAGTCATCTTTGAAAATCTGAACAGTCAAGGTCGAGACCAATGTGTATAATCTGTTAGTGACATGGGCAAGTACCATTTGCTCGTTTGCATCTCTCCGAATTCGGACGTGGACGGATCCAGCCTAGAAAGTGATAAAAACAAGTTGGCTGTTAATTGTTACTCCAATAAAGATTCCCCACATGCACTCAAGAGGTGGTGAATTATCCCACAGAGAATTACACAAAGACCTTTTCCAGTGGAAACTACTGACTAAGTTAAGAACCATATTACAGGATACATTCTGATCTTTCCTAGTATGTTGCTCTCTTTTGAACATATCAAGATCAGCATTCAGGAGAAGTGAGTCTCAGAACCAAACCATACAACACAACACATGTCGGCAGGAAAGGCAACAACTTGGGGAGAAAAATGGATCAAAAGAACAAAGCACAAATTTAGGCATAAGTGGCAGAAGAGTAACTGAAAGCTATTTTTACATCAGAAAGCGTGAACTGCTGCCTTTTTGTTGTTTTAAGAAGGATAGCATACTGGAAGAAATCAATGAAGAAATATATTAAGAGCTTTAATTTTCCAGCTGTCACTTAAATACCTGCATCAACTTAGTTCTGTGCAATTATTCTCTAGCACAAAAATTACCCCTTCATTTCTTTCAGCTTACAGAATTATTGGTACACAACTGTAGTTATTTGGTTCTACCGTCTCCTCTAGAAATGGTGAAAACATATGATTCTACTGTCTACTGTAGACCTTTGGTGCTTGAAGGGTTACAGTTATTTCTCTCTTCCTAGACAATTTACACTAACACATGATTTTGAAGAATGTTTTTTCTTATTGTTTGTCATTTTATTCACTCCAAAATACGAAAGAAATTCTACGGTTACAAAAATGCATGCTTTAAGCGAGAACTGCAGTATTCATTAATAACATTAACCAACAACAAAGATTCAAACAAATGTAAAGGACAGGGGAACATCAGTTTTGCAATAAACACATGGACTGTAGAGTACTGATTCCATCACATTTTTTAATAGTTAATATTTCATAAGAAATATATTACTTTATGTAAATTAAAGAATTAAACTAGTATCTGACAACTTTTTTTCAAAGGTCAGGAAGATAACAGAGACGTAACTTACCAAAGTGCCAAAACCTAATGTCCAGAAATGTTCATTTCGAACCTCCAACACACCATCCAAAGTTGAAACCTAATTTTACACCAACATCCACAAATATGAAAATAAATTAGAAGTTTCAAATCAAATCAAAACATACTTTTATACATAACTGAATAACAAAAAATTTTCAGTAGTGAAACAAAAGCTCCATACACAGAACAGATGATGTATTTAATGCCACTAATGCTTATCTAACGCAGTTTCGCTACCCTTAAACATTGAAATTCATCAAAAAAGTTTTAAGGAACACGTTTCAAGTGACTCCAGCTGCCAAACTGCAGCATGTTCTCAACTTGCTACGCTGTAACTCAACAGCTGCCTGTACTCCTTCAACTCACATTTGTAAACCACTTCGACAGTAGTTCAAATTAAAATAAAAACAGCCTGCACTACTTAAACAGATTTGCTCCAGATACCTAAATGACACTAATCACCTTGGAAAGCAAGGTTCGTATTTTCTACATGCAGCTAAAAAAAAATATTAAAAAAAATAATTTTAGCAAACTTCTTGGACTAGTCAGAAAAATTCTTCACATTCCTGAACACTTATTAGCTGTACACACTGTGCTGTGTATTATACACTGACTTACCTCTCTAAGAAGTTTATCTAACTGGCCAATCACATGAGGAGGGGTTGTCTTCCAAAAGAAGAAGAAAAGAAAATACAAGTTATAATAAAGATTAACTGGCCCTGCTCAAGTAAGAGAACTTTTAAGTCTGGTCTACCCACACAAGAGACCAATGGCATTTTCATTAAATTCTTATGACTTTGTGATGCATACTTGCACAACTGTTAACATTCTTGTAGCACATCACAAATTCCCATGAGAACACTTCCTATTTGCAAGCTTAAAACAGATTTCAAGGGTTTAGGTTTTTTTTAATCAGGCCATTTAATAAAGACAAAACCACAAAATCAGTTTTTTGTGAGGCTGCCTTACCTGGAGTAGTACTTTCCCACTGTAGACACTCATGGGATACATGGTACCAAATGTCATCAAAGCAATTGCTATAGCAGAGGCTGTGTCCACAGCAAAATAATTGCTAGGGAGAAAGAGCAATTTTAATAAAACACTGGTATTTACATTTTTGAAAGGCAGAACAACTTACTTATGATTCTTTTTTCATTCTTCTAAGTTATATACACTTACAGAATTTTACACATACTAATCTCATTTGAACTCTCATTCATCTTGGACAACAGATGCATTTATAGAGTTGTAATGCCATTCATACAAAATGCAGCTCTAGATCAGATCATTCCTTTCATGTAAAAAATATATTTTCTCACAGACTGGATACAAAAAGAGCTACTGCTTTAAAACAATAACTGCACGTACTTGATTTCAATGAGCATATATGTAATGCAAAGAGCCAGAGCTCCAGCAATATCAATCAAGACAAAAGGGTTCATCCGTGGCAGAAAGATGCTACTCAATCCTGGGATGATTCCACAAATACTGCAACAAAACAGAAAAAGCAGCTGTCAGCCAGCTCTTCATCACCACTTTGAAATTCCAAAATTACTCCCATTATTTAGCATTTGACTTCTCACACGCCTTGCTCTCATAGCATATGAGTACTGTAAAGGCCCCACTAATTCTGTTCAAAGGCTGGTGTCAGCAAAAATTAATCAAGTGTACTTTCTGGGAACACAGCTCTGTGATACAGCAGTACCAGCTGTCAGCAACACAAGAACTTCATGGGTTCACTACTGGTATTACACAGGTGTACGTAGCAAGAGATTTGCATATCACCAGTCTTAAATCCATCTGCCACCACGGTGTGCAAAAGTATCCTAAGGCCAAAGCTAACTAATTCATGGAGTCTGAAAGGAGGAAGAAGACCAGCTAATTAAATAAGAAGAGACCAAAAATGCATGAGAGAATGCTGGGAAAATAATTTCTTTATAGCTATTTTGTGTCAAAGGGACTATAAAGAGAGAAAGGAGTTTCTCTACTTCCCAGGGAATGTAAGTGTATGTCATGTCCTGGAAAATTTCAAGGCAAAGGCAACATGAAATATTTTGTTACTATGGTTAAAGCCAACTTATATTTATACATCATGTGCTGGTCTGCTTCTGTAAGAATTTTAATCAACATAATAATATACAGGTGCAGATAATTTTTAATCACATAACTACACATAGCTGTATACACACTAATCAAGGTTTTTTTCATATTGGCTTAATGGTATACAGGTTATCTCAAAACGCAGTAGAGATTATATTACACCTGATCTGGGACCCCTTCAAGTTACCCATCAGTGTCCTTCCCTTTAAAACTGTGTTTCTACACTGATAAGAGAAAAGCTGTGCTACTGTCTGTGATTGGTATCCACCTTTAAAAAAAAAAAAAAAACAACAATAAAACTTGGGCAAGCTAATTATTAGTCTTCCAAAAATATTTTACAGATTTTGGTTCTGATGATGTAACATCTTATACCCATAAAAAAAATCAATTCTTCTGTTATCAAGTCAGCATTCTCTCCTTTCCTTAACCGTAAAAAAGATCACAAGATGCAGAAACAGATGGGTTTTGAAGCATACTTAACATGTTTTACAACTTGGTTTAACATTTTTCTTTTGATACTGACAGACAGTTGGAAGAACATGTATGGATTAAAATAAACTTCCCTGACATCTGACAAAACTATTTGCAAACAATGTTATCTTGCATTCAGATATCCAATACAAGCAAGACAGTTAACAGACAAGATGAATGAGCAACACTGCTTACATCCCTGGGAGACACAGACTTTCCAGTTTCCTGCTGAACAGGTGAAGAGTTTCCATAGCTATGGTTCAGTGAGTAACCTGTTTCATATAGCACGCTTAAACTCTAACATCTGAATCATTTGTCCAGCACACAAAGTAAATAAACATAAATTATTACAAAATATATCACTTGGTAATGCATGTTGTGAAATACAGTTGGAGTATGTACAGGATAATATTAAGAGTTTTCCCATCCTCACCCAAAAAGAATTACATACAATGTACTGAACACATATATTCAGGAGAAAAAATACCCAGCAATATGTATTTCTGTTAGACTGATGTATCTGGGAAATATGGAAGACAATGTTTGATCCAGAGTTCATACATCAGACCTGCTGTAGGTAAAGCTATTTTAAAAGCTCTAATACAAGTTTACGCCTCAATACCTCTCCAAATTGTTACTATTCACACAAAACCAACACTGCCTTCCAGAAGCTAATGATTTGGAAAAAAACCACAAAGCTTTACCTTCTACTGAGATCTGCAACATGTTCCTGAAGCCAACTTGTGCTGGCAGCTGCAAAAGAAAGAAGGTAATAAAGTTACCACAATTTTATGTACCATTTTAAAGTTACTACATTTTAAAGTTCATGTAAGTTGTATTTTAAGGGAAGAATCTAATAAATACACTGAGTATGTAAATGTATCTCAACAGATATCCTGGCACTTAAAAAAGCCCCAAGTCTGTCTTTTCCAGGAAGCAAGTACAACATACATCTCTCACAATAATCTGAATTGTTTAAATACAAATATTTTATAACCATTATATTTTATATAACATAGTGTATAATAGATATAAATATGGACAATTTACAGGACAATTATAACAGGACAATTTACAATTGTAGGAGTGACTGCAAACCTACTTCACAATGAAAAAAGGTAAAAGAACTTTTAAAAAGAACTATTGCATTAACTTATTTTTAATCCATTAATATATCCATAAAATGTGTTGAAAGCTCTGGCATCTGTCACATGACCTTCACTGCTTGAATTCAAAAGATTGAAAATAAAGGATACTTCAGCATTAAAATAATACTTGGTTTATCACATTAATGACCTCATACTACTCAGAGCTTATAAGAAAGTTGGAGTTGAAAATCAGATGGCAATTCTACTGCACAGTTACATTAACAGAGGTAATAGAAACATACACCCACTAGTTAAGAAAGTTACCAGTCAAGTTATACCTTGATAAAAATAGGAACATTAACATTTTTTCTCAATTCTTGTTACAGTCTAATTTATCACATACCTTCAGAGACATAAGCAAAAGGCTTATTCTTAATGGAAAGCATTGTAAATAAGTTGAAAAAGAGAGCCACGAAAGTACCAACCAGCAGTCGTCCCCTAGGGAGAGGAAAAAAAGGCATCTTAATTTCCTATCATCATAGAAGATGTCATCAAGCTATAACTACCAGTAACAGTATCAAAATACTTTGCTTGGTTTCATTCACTGAGGCTGAAAACAAGTAGGATAAACTAGTGTAATACTGAATAACCAGCAGTGTATTATCGTTGTAAGGGTTATATGAGATCACTGAACTTTGTACATTATTGTTATCACACAATACTCATAATGTTGAGTAACAGCTCTTAACTAATTGCACATAGGCACACACATATATTTGCCCTTTGAAGACACAAACACATTGTCCCCTCAGCAGCACAGCTAAGACACACAGCTTTCTATGGGATTATGCCATATATCCCCAGCCCTCTTCTAGAACTACTTCAACATGCATCCCACGTCCCATTGCCTTGCCCCAGAACACCTTCTCTCCCTGTGCTCTTTACAGCTGAACCCGCTTTGCAAAACCTTCAGTTCCCTGTTGACCACGGCATCCTTGCCCCCCACATGCCAGGCCTTCCAAGAGGCCACAAGAAACAAAGGGAACTGAACTAGGAAATGCAGCAATATATAGTTAGATCACTATTTGAGAGAACATGAGCATTAAATTTCAACTGTAACTTGGAAAGAATGGTTTGCAGTATAGCTTGCACATGGTTTGAAACAAATGGCAAGGCATCAAAAGCAATTTGGTACTGAAAGTACTTGCATAACTAATACATGCTAGATAAGAATTAGAAATATAAAAGGACAATAACACATTTTACACATCAAAATAATTTCTTACGTGTGTATCTCAGGCTGTTCCAGAAACCGCTCCACACTACAAGAACAATTGAAAATTTGAGTTATATTCATACAGTAAAGCTTTGATACCTGAAGCATGCTTTTACAGTTCTGTAGCATTAGCTGCCATTCATAAACAAAAACTGATAGATACAGAACTGCAAAAAAATGGATTGCTTAAAGAAACACAGCAACTTTTATAAGCAATGAAAGCATTTAACACTGAATCAAAGCAGATGTGATTTAGATTTCCCACATATTTCCAAACTGTGCCACATATGTGCTGGCTACCATGAATGCTGCCTACACGATAAAAATATGCTTGTAAATGAACATGCAAAAAATATTGCTACTGGCACCACCACCAGCATTGGTGACCACAACACAGTAAATCTGAAATTCCTGACTTGGATCCTCACACTAAGCAAGGTCAAATAAAGTAGACATTAGATACTGTGGTGGAGATATAAATCTTTTTTCCACCCACCAGTGAGTTAACAAATGAGCTTCAGCTGTAAGAGAAAAACCGGCTAAGTTTGTGGAATTTCCTAAAATTGATGTTGGAAAACTTGGAGGTTTTGACAGAGGGTGATTCATTCCAGTGGACCGTCACTTCAATACATTGACCATACAGTATAAAGTTGCTAAGTTGTTAATACAGCCCTTTACACAGGAAATAGAGCACTTGAACAGAAAAAGGGAAGGTACACTGCTGCAATTTTAAATTCCAGATGTTAACAAAAGCCTCTTCATCTCTAAAAACTAAAATAATGTTTTAGGCTAACCTCCCAAAATAAAAATGCTTCCAAGCATAGATGGTATGGCAAATTAATACTTGAGCAAACTTTGAGGGAGTGAAGGACTTGATGCTTTAAACATTCAGATCCTTGATATATTATGAAGCTGCTTCGAGTTCAAAAAGTAACAGAAGTAAAAACGAAGAAGGTTTATTTGTTAATGAACTGAAGAAAGTCAAGATGCATAAGGAAATGCATTAAATTAATTATGCAAACTTTTAGAAAAAGTATTCTTAAAACCATTAAATCTTTCCCTAGAGAGCTTTTTAAGTACATTTATCAATTCCCATCTTTACATCTAAAGCCTACATGTAGTGTAATAAATGTAAGCAAGCAGTACGGTTTAGGGTTAGCAATATTTTTTTTTTAATCTTTAAGTTTTTTCTAAAGTATCTCCCTACATACAGCACTCGTAGAATGCATGTACTTTTGGTTGATCTGGACTATATCTTCATATGTTAAAAAAATTAAAGAAAACAGTACATAACCCTACCTTTCTTTCAGTATAAAAAGAGCACCAAGCTGTGCCAGAACTGTAGATGCAAATACAGCTAGAACTTCAAACCTTTCAAACCTGAAATTTGAGAATTAAGTTTAGAAACACTGAACATTGAACAATGCATCCAATAGAATCTTTTCTGTGCAAGACCCAGCAGGATACACCTGCTCTTTCCAATTCATTCAATAGCAGACAGATGGGAAGAAACTGGAAGTTTTATGGAATAGGCATTATTTTCAGGTTTTTTTCAACACTCCACTCATCAGAGACAACTTAAAATTAGGCATTTCTTAATTCTTCTTCCTGTCCATCCCCTACTCTGTAATTTACAGTAAGTCTTGGCCCTCCTCATTTTCAGGCTCTTTCACATACAGAGTATAACTGACGGCTGTTCGGGGATCCAGGCAAGGACAGCGAGCAATGTATGAAATGTTGTATTATCAAACACTACACCTGGTTATTGTACTTACCCAAATGAATAGACTGGGCTGGGTTTCTTCATCATTACCCAGTAGCTTATTAGACATGTTACCAAACTGAAAAAAGGGGGAGAATTAGACTGTGGTAAGTAACAGCAGCCTTTACAAACTGCATAATCTACAAATACACACTAGAGCCACCAGAACTCAACAAACAAATACTGCCACATCTTGCCCTGAACTCAACCACCATCACTGTCACAGTGATGTTCTAAAACCTGAAAAAGGCTATCTAAACAAGAAGGAAGCTGATAAGCAAGACAGAAGAGTGAAAGAAAAAGCAAAGAAATCTCTCCATTAAAGTCTTCTTTTAGGGCTATGCCATGAATTAGATTTAGTACTCTAGAATAGGTCTCAGGTCACACAAAGTATTGCCTTTTTCATAGTGTAATTTCTCTGTGTATATGGCCAAAGCAGATTGACTTTCTTCGGCTGCAGTCACCTACACCAGCTCTAATCTAACTGGCCATTCACTGACAGCCACAGGTCTCTCTTGCTACCTTCTCTCCGATTTTCTCTCTCATACTGAACATCTAGAATTCCAATTATTTTGGAACCTCCATGGTAGCAGTCAGAAGGTTTCAAGGATGAGTAGAGTTTCCTTTACCTATTTCTCCTCTACTGAACATTTTTTTCAATTGGAATCCACATGGATTCAGTGCCATCTGTGCTTTCACGTAGTCCTTTCGTAATTAATAACAATGTTAAATGAGACCAGATCAAGAACTTGTCCCTACAACTGATGAACAATCACATCCTCACAACTCGATTCTCAGGTGTGTAGAATAAAAGTAAAAGCATAGGAAGTAGTACTGTTCACATACAAAGACGTAAATTCATAATCTCAGTAAGACAACCAGGAAAATGACAAAAAGAAAAGAAGCAGAAAGTGATTTTTGCAGCAGAATTACTGAGCATTGTTCTCCCTTACAGCAAATCAAAACTCTTGAAAGAGATTGCTGTGAGATGGAATAATCTTCTAGTCCAACCCCTAATCAACCTAAGATAGGAGTGCCAAGGGTGTTCTACCTTCTTCTAAAACTAAAAGAAAAAAAAAATTCCATACAAATGCGAAGTACAACATCAACACGTTCCCCAATTTCCCCAAGGTGAAAAAGGTATTTTGAGTCAAGACATCAAAAATTCAGTAGATACAAAATCCTAAGAGAAATACAAGATTCACTAAAGTTAAATCTTAATTCTAATGCAGTCACAGATTTTTAATTTTTTTTGGTGCCTATTCCAAGAAGACATTTTTGTTTCTGCATGTTTGCTGATGTTATTTATGAATGTTTTACTGTAAGTCAGATAAGTTATAATATGTAATGGACATACATATGACTCAGAAAGCTGATCCATACATTTTATAAGATAGTGAGATAGCAAGGAAGATAATGTAGGCTAATATTTAAAATATATACATTTTATTTCCCAACCACTGCTACCATTCTGTATCTTAGATAAGAACTGAATATATTTCACATCTGTACTATCAGAGTTCAGAACTATCATACCAAAAGTTGTTTTAATATAATTTTGTTAGAAAACAAGAAAAATACTGAAAATATCTAATGACTTTATGTGCAGAGTGCTTGGTATCCAGCTTGCAAAATATTTTTGAAATAGAATTACATGCTTCTTATTTCCTGATGTTAAAACTGAGGGTTGCTTCACAGTGACTATGGCATTAGGAAAATGTTCTGAGAGAACAACTACACAACAGTTTTGTGCTACACTGTTTTATACTGTCACACATCTGCACACAGAAATCCATAACTGATCAGTTACTAGTCACTTTTAATACAGTTATGGTGGGTTCTACAATCTGTTTATTGTGTGCAATTTTATACTCATTTAAGCTATATTTAAACCAGTTACTGTTTCTATAGTGATGACTAACTTATATGTCTTTGAACCTGTAAATAAATTTTAAATGTACAGACATATACAGACAAAATGAACAGAAAGACAAAATGGGAAAAAAAACTCACCTGAAAAGGTCAAAGATTGTCAAATATGTGTAAGCAGTTAAAGCTGTAAAGAACAGTAAATATTAAAACTTAATATTTAATTTCTTAATGCAAAAATGACTTGTATTCCAAATTCCTTTTGTGCAGCTCTTTTCACTCTTCTACCTATATAAACTGCCTCTGCTGATGGAACGAGTCTCTGTTATTCTAAAGACACCAATATATTTCATGCCGAAAGCACACTGATTATGCAATCCTGATTCAACTAAAGCATGCAATAAAGCCCAGATACAAAAGGTATCCCATTTGTGACTAAGTTGTGACTAGGAATTTAAGTACTGGAGAGTCAGGAGATTTTCCAGAAACACATCACTTACCAAAGTAAGAAATCTCTTATGCGCATTATTGCGGTGAAAAATAGGTTGAACTGAATGTTTTGTTTTGCATCTCTAACCTATCCTGAAACTGCAAGAAAAATTGAAAACTACAAAAGCATTATATTCTCAGTACAGCGATGGGAAGCACATTGAAGCCCCATCCAAAAGCAGAAGGCACACAAAACTACATTGGGTCTGGCTGATCTGGAGCTCATTTCCCCACAGCAACCCTCATGGAGCTGTGCTTTAGAGTGGCAGCTACACAGGTGTTGGAAACACTCCAGTGTTTTGGCTACTGCTGGGCATTCCTTGGATGCCAAGAAGCCTTTAAGCCTTTTCCACACTACAAACATCCTCATTCAACTGCAAGCAACAGTCTCTGCACATCACTGGTCCTACTTATACAAGCAACAGGTTTGAGGACTAGTAACTCAAAAGTCTACTGGTTTGCAGTCTTAAAGATGACGAAGCTACTGCAGGAAGCAAATGACCAGCAGGACTGAAGAGCTGTGCAAACTTTGAAGGACTTTTACCCATCCAAACTTGTCTGTGAAAAATTCTAAGCTGACTGTGGCAGATCAAAAGAAAGCACTTTCTGAACCTGGCTGTGCAAACCCCCAACTCCATTGAGTTCTGGATTTGTCTTTTCCAGTCAGCTGGAACTTCACAAGCTAAGAAACACATGGTAGTTTGTTGTAGTTTCAGTGCACGAGAGCCACCTACCTATGCTGTTTGTAGAGCTGCACCACATGAGCAGGAAGCCAATACATATTAAATTTATAGCACCAAACAGTAAAATCTTCCAGGACTGTTGATGAGAATAAATATGTATTTTACACCTTCCAAAATTTACAAGACAGAAATATATCTGGTCTTAAAAAACAATATTGCAACAGTACTTGGTCATGCAAATAGAACTGGCTCCTACTCCCTCCCAAAAATTCACCACTCATTTCAGAACAGCCCTTACTCTATTTTAAACTTTACAGATTATTTTAAAACTCATCTGTGAATGCCACCATGCTTAAAATACCTTTTTGGTCTTAAAAAAACCCCCACCCATCTACAATATTTGCATTTTATTACAGCACATGGCATGTGACTTTTGAAGACAAACTTCTGCAACTTTGTATTAGTGGGTTCCTTTTTTTGTGCTCAAACTTTGGTCCCAAAAATATCTGAACACATTCAGTTTACAGTTCTACTGAATCCATCAGATAGAAGAATAATTCTGGAGAACACTAATTCACAGGGACAATGCACAGAAGCGATACAGCTTCAAAGATGTAATTTTTTAAGCACAGTTAGAAAAATTCAAAGAAAAATTTTCTTAATATACTTAAGTTAATACTGCATTTTAACTTACTACAGCTAATGTATTTTTATTATAATTATGATTCTTTTAAAGCAATACCTACCCTTCTGTCTGCTGCAACCAACCTAAATTCATGTGTTAACTTTCCAACCAGTGATCTCTGTGATTTGCGGAACAAGTGTATTGTCCCCTTAAAAAAAAAAATCAATAGTTTAATCAAAAACTTTATTTAAACCATAACTTAAATTAGCAAAAAGGAAATAATTTATGAACTATTTTTACAATTATATCAAAAACTCAAGTGAATTTTTTTTAACCAGAAATATCACAAACTTCAAACTCAACAATATTTTGGTAACCATTTCACATGGTTATTATATTAGAAAATGACAAATGACTTAGAATCAAGCTTCATCTAGGCATAATCCAGAACTCAAGTTTACTGGGAAAGACATTCAAGTATCATTTAAAGAGTGGGTTTTAACTTTTATTTAGATGAAACTATTACAAGACAGTCTGAAAACACAAATATTTTTCCTCATCAAAACACACTTCCCACCCAATGGCAACGGATTTATTAAACAGGAAAATATTGCTTATAGCTCTATAAAGGAGAACCCACCACAGAAGCAAATACAATGCTGGTGATGAGGACACAAGGCCAGTAACAAAACAAGACATACCAACAATCTTGGCTCTGACTTAACCTAAACGGGTGCTATGTGGCTCTCCTGCAAGCGTGACAGGGAGCAGACTACCAGAGAAATTCATCTGCTATGAGGTTGTCTCTCTCTCCTTGGAGGGTCCAAGCCTCTACTTGGTTGTCCTCCATTCTGCTCTCCCTACAAAGAAGGAAGATTTCCAGGTGAAAAGCCCTTCTGATTTGCAATAGAAATTTGTGGAGTTGTAATGGATGGTCTGTCATCTGCAGCAGTTTGAGGCCAGATTAAACAAGGCTTGATTTTAAGCTATCACACCTTAGCTGCCATCAGAAGGCAAAAAGACATACAAATGGGATCGTCGCCAAAATAAATTCAACTAACTTTCAGACATTTTGCCAACACAGCTGCATTTCATATTATCTGAAATACAAGTGTGCCATAAATTAAACTTTAAGCACTGCTACAGATACCAAGTTTAGCTTATCTGGCACAAAACATTGGCAATTACTCTTTTCCTTACTAGCAAATCATTACATGATTACTTTAATTCTCAATAAGACACATGCAGGAAGCCAGAACACCTCAGAAAGCTTTTCTAACAGGCAGTGAGTGAATGGCCTGCTTATGAAAGCTGCTGTGTTACAGAATCCCAAAGAATCAAAGAATATACTGAGTTGGAAGGGACCCACAAAGATCATCAAAGTCCAACTCCTGGCCCTGCCCAGGACACCCCAAGAGTCACACCGTGTGCCTCCGAGCATTGTCCAAACGCTTCTTGAGCTCAGTCAGGCTAGCGCTGAGACCACTTCCCTGGGGAGCCTGTTCCAGTGCCCAAACACCCTCTGGGTGAAGAAACTTTTCCTGATATCCACCCTAAACCTCCCGTGACACAGCTTCAGGCCTGGTCATTGTCCCCCAGGTCCTGTCACTGTCACCACAGAGAAGAGATCAGTGCCTGCCCCTCCTCTTCCCCTCATGAGGAAGCTGTAGCTGCAGTGAGGTCTCCCCTCAGTCTCCTCCGGGCCGAACACACCAAGTGACCTCAGCCACTTCTCACATGGCTTCCCCTCCAGACCCGTCACATCTTCGTAGCCTCCGCACCCGCTGCTTCCCCACACTTGGCACTGTGGCCATCGCCCAGCCACGCCGTGCCACACCTCCCTGTTTACAAAGGATGCCGCGCATCAAAGCTCTGTATTCTGTGCCACAGGGGACCTGGCGCAAACTCACGCAGGCTACAGCCCACAGCTGGAAGCAAGCTCCAGCTCAGCACGTGTTGCACCCTGGCATTAAAGCATCCCTAGATCCTACAGTTCTGCCGAGAGCTCGGTGCTGGGCAGGGCGGCCGCCCCACACCGCAGCCCCTGAGGCGCCAGAAGAGTTCCAGCAGACGCTTCTGCAGCGAGCGGCACTGTCTGCTCCAACAGGTGACAGCACCTGTTATTGATTCCGATGTCACTTTAGCGGTGCTCAGCATGAAAAGGGAACATTTCGCCGCCCAGATGAGCACGCACACACGGCGGTCGTTCCCAGAAGAACGGGAGCCACAGAGTGACAGCCCCGACACCGGGGAACAAGTGCATTATAACCTGTTTGTGCTGCGGCGAGTCCCAGCTCCCTGACCGATGTGCCGCTGAAGGAGAACTCCGAGGCTCAGACCGCAGCCCGGCCACCCGGTTCGAGAGGCAGCTCGGGTGCAGGAGCCCCCACGGCCCCGGCACCCACCCGGGCCCTGCCCGCGGCGCCGGCCGGCCGCGGCGCGCTGACCGCGCTGGAGGGGCGGGCGGAGAGCCCCGAGGAGGAAACACGGCAGGGGAAAGGACGCTCCGCGCCGCTCCTGGGCCCCGGGCCCGTTATGGGCCGCGACAGCCCGGATGCCCCGCGGCGCCGCCGGCCCGGCGAGGGAGAGGGCACTTCCAGCAGCCTCCTCACCCCGTGTTCCACGCACGACTTTCTTTCCCCCTTCCCTCCTTGCCCCCAGCAGGGGCCACTCACCATATTACTCCCCGCAGCGGAAGAGAAGGCGCCATGCGAGGCCGGAAGGGGCGGGAGAGGTTCCCGTCGCCGCGGCAACGAGCGGGCCCGGGGGGACACGTGGCGGAAGCGGCGCCCGCCGGGAGCCGGCTGCGCCCCGTCCCGATCCCGCGGGATGTGCGCCAAGCCCGCCCTTCTCTCGCTCCTCCCCAGCCGCCGGCAGGCTGAGGTGGTCGCCCTTCTTGGACAGGCGTGTCCTTCGTGCCGCCTTACCGCAGTTCTCTCGCTTATCTGCCCACTGCCTGCGGGAGTCCAAGGAACGGGCTCCCACGGGTCGTCACCATCACAGACTCAGTCCAGCCTGTGACCACACACCACCATGTCAACTAGACCATAGCACTGAGTGCCACGTCCTTTAAGCGCCTCCAGGGATGGTGACTCCACCACTTCCCGGGCAGCCCATTCCAATATCTAAACACCCTTTCTGTGAAGAAATTCTTCCTGGTATTCAGCCTAAACCTGCTATGGCACAGCTCAAGACTTTCGTAGTCCTAGGCCTATCATAATCTGTCACGATACTCCACTACAGCAATTCCACAGGGATGTGTTCGCTTCCCAGTACGAGCATTCCTTCCTGCCCACCGCCAGTCCTCGCCCTGCCGCCGTGCTCGGCGTTAAGGGCACTCAGGACACACCCTACAAAAGGCATTTCTTTTCCCCAGCAAAACCCCCAAAGGACAGCAGCTCTCCAAACTGCGGCAATTACGTTGAAAGTTTAGTCACGCTGTTGTGTGCTGAGATTCTCAGAAGTGCTCCCGTTCCTGTGAATATGATGAACATTGGAAGCGCCACAGAGGAGGGATGTGCACGCAGTCTGACCCCATCCCCGAGTCTGCTGCTCTGCAAAGCAGATTCTTGGAAAGGATCCTGCTGCTGACCACTGCTGCCGAGGCTCTGCAGCACCGGCACAGCAGGGCTGCCCGGTGACAGCAGCCCGGCTGTGGGTGGCCAGCAGATCGCTTGGCTGTGCCCACAAGTTCCCATCAGAAGGAAGGTGGACGGCAGGACCGCTGCGCATGGAAAGTACAACGGAACACAGAAATCATCTTGGAAGTTCGGATATACAGCTTGTAAGAAATACTGTGTTGCAAAGCACCTGCATGGGATTGAATGTCCTGAAAGATTCGTTCACAAATTACTTGCTTATTTATTATCATTTGCAAAGTAAGTGGAAAAGACAGGAATAAAAATTGAAGTGAGATATTTTATTAAAACAGATTATTGTGCCTAGGAGGAAACTTGTAACAACCTTCTGCAACACTACCTCAATCTTTGCTCTTTAAAAGAGTCTATTCTTTTCTCCAGTACCCATAGTTAAACTGGTTAAAATTTTTCTGTAAAACATACTAAAATACTTACCTGACTATGGGTGAGAGATAGGCCTGTACATCAAAGTACACTAGGAACAAGCCAGTCTTTAATCTGCTTCACAGTTAAGTGTGCTTCACAGTTGTGTGTGTTTTCTCCTGTTCCTGTGCATTTGCAGAGCATGTGATTTTATTATTGATTAAAAAAAGTAAAATAATTTTTATTTTCAAAATTTTGAGTGTATCTCTGGTCCTTAGAAGACAGTATCTTTCATTAAGAACTATCAGACTGATCAAGTAATTGTACTCCATACGATATATTTAATGTCTCAGACCTCATTCTAAGCTCTTAGCTGTAATTAGTAAGCTTTTTTTTCCAGTGTATGGAAGAAGTTTTGGAAACTATTTGCAGAAAATAGATTTTTGCTTTATAGAGTCTGGATGACAGGCAAGAAATTCAAACTGCAGCTGCTGCCTCCAGTCAAATTTACAAGGAAATCAGAACTCAGGTGAACCACTGTATAATTGCTCCACAATGCATGGTTACTTCATTATTGACATAGTATCGGGCTTTTTGATGTCACAGGGTATTTCTTCTCAGAAGAGGCCAATAGTTAGATATTAGAAAGTGCACTTGCAGAATTGTCTTCACAGAAGAAAAATTCTACAATAGCACAGCCAATACTAGCATTCTGCATATAACAAAACTAACAGTCTTCAAGGATATCTTACAACTGAGACAAGCTTGAGGACTTCTAGAAATTGCTAAAATGAGATTGGAAAATAACAGAAGTTACAGACTTAGAAATAACATATTGTTTTTACAGTATACACTTGCCAAAAAAGTTGAATTTTCAAAACTATGTGATAAAAAAATTCAATAGATTGTTTGTAGGCTGATATTTTGAAAAACATGGGTTTTTTAATATAGCTACAATACAGCACCTGGAATAATCCCACAAGAGAGATGAATTTTAGTTAAATAATATTTTTCTGCCTTCACCACTACATGTATTTTCTGTTTTATCATGATATACAGAATGAAAAACAACTTAGAGAAAGTTGCATAACTCACTTCTCCAGAGCCATATGAACCCTTGTAGGAAACAGGCTGGATTTCACAAGTTCATGTTTGGAAATTTGCAAAAAGATGGCATGACTGGGGAAAAAACCCCAAAAACAAAACCAAAAAAACCCCCAAACAAACCAAACTCCACCCACCTAAACAAATGGGGGAAAAAATAAAAAGTTTTAACTTACTTTTTTCTCACTTTTCTCTGGCAAACTTAATGCACTAAAATACAGAAATAAACAGATCTCCATCTGAGATACACCAGAATCTAAGACTAGGCATGCAGCCTTGTCTCCCCACTTTGGCTGGAATGGGAACAATTTAATGAGTCTAAGATAAACTTCAGTCCAGGGTATATATGCTATCAAAACCAAAATCTCTGTAGATTTCAAAATAACAAGTGGTGGGATATATTTTTTCATGCACTTCTTTCTTCACTAACTTTATCTAATTATCTTCTCTACAAGAATATTTGAATTGTAACCTATACACAAAATTACCAACAGAAATCATTTTAGTGGTTCAAAATCTACCTCCAAGCAGTAATATTTCAGCCAAAGAGAGATACCTTGGATAGACACCAGTGATGTCTTTCTGTCCTAAAGAATTATTCCTTGACAGAAGCAGGAACAGCTCATAAGCTTCAGTCCAAAAGACTGGGGTTTTTTCCTCCTTGCTATATTGATTTTTATTTGGTTGGTTGGTTTTAGCAGTGATGGACATGATGATGCGTGGAAGGCAGTGGTCATGGTTGTTTTCTGGGAGACCTCTAATGTTGCCAGATATGTAATATTAAAATGAGTCTGAAAAAAATAGTTTGATTTATTTTATCTTCAGGATGTAACTGTAGTAACTGAACACCCTTCTAGCTGTAAGTAGTTCAGATGCAGCCTCAAGACAAAGAATTACAAATGGTAAGGCAATGGGGATGAGTAAAGAAATTACATTATTAACTCAGAATTAACAGCAGCACTATCCCCCAGGCAAAAGAAAAGCCATTTTGAAGCCAAGCAAATTTGCTCCAAAGTTTTCAGGACTTCACCACCAGAATTAGTTATGTGAAACTTCCTGGTTTTCACCATGATCTAGCAAGACTAGGATAAGCACACACTTTCAGTTTAAGCAGATTTATTTAGGAAGTAGCACTTCTGTTTACATTAGTTTTAAGAACTTGAGTTATGTTCTTTAGAAACTGATTTATTTACATATTTATTGTTCCATCATCTGGTATACAACACCTGATGGTTTTAATTTTTTTTAAACCAGCAGCAATTTAATAGGCTTCAAGTTTAATGAAAAGGCTTTTAGTTTTGGACATTTAATCTGATAAACAGACAAGAAAACAGTAATAACAGGACAAACAAAACATTTTATTGTAAGCTAAAGCTATGTGACTGCTCGTCATGCTTTTTTACATTGCTTAGTAGTAAAATGGTGTTTAACATTTCAGAAAACATTCTTAAAAGAACAACGAAACAAAAGTGCTTCTAAACAACAAAATACAAAAATTAATCCGATTCCCAGACTGGAGTTGTCCAATATATTTTATGGAGGTGGGGTATGGTATTTTGTCTCCACCTTTGGTTTTCATCACTTTAATACAAATTTCTGAAAAATACTGACTAGCCCTTCGCATGACTAAAAACTGGGATCATGTGGCAAAAACAGTTTCTGTATTTCCAGTCCCTTTGGCAGGTGTGCGACTATTAGACAAAGTACTTTCTTCCCCACTTCTAATGGGAGAACACCCGGCATAACTGAGAGGCCACACCCCGGAGTCTTTGACGACTATGCCTGGATTAACCAACTCCAAAGAACACTGACCTTTTATCCTCAAAGCCACTTCTCTGAAGAAAGGGTTTTTAAAGAAGTACGTCTTATGAAGGCAAGGAAAGTCTTACAGCAAAGCCAAGTTCATCACCATAGTTTCCAGAAGTAATGTCAAGCATTTTCAAATCAAAACATCAGACTCTGAACAATCTGCAGTATTGAATACACCAGAGGAGTGTATACCTTGCCAATTATTGCTGAACTCAGGAGGTAGTTATTGACAAGGTAAGAAATGTCCACTCTAAGACAATTAATGATTTACCCAAGAAGCAGGAAAAACAGAATACACATTTCCCCTTATTTTGTATTTGCAGGAAGTGACATCTTAACTCCCTCATCCTGTGGAATTATAATTACCATAATTAAAAGATACTGAAAATTATAATAAAATAAGAAATTCTAAAAGAAAATAGCTGATCAATTGGTCATCTCTTAAGATGTCTGCAGATCATCCTAAGTATGAAAATTCACATAGGTCAGTAAAACAACATTCTTCAACACTAAATAGCAGCTCAAGAGAAACTAATAATAAAACTGCCTCTAATTAGCAGAATGACTGAGATAACTAGTTGCGTTCCCTACCTGCTTGCTACTCTTCATTCCATTTTTGACATCTGGTAGAAATCCCAACAACTTAAAAGTATCACAAAAGCTTGAGGCCACCACAGAAAATGAATGCAAATCTGGTCAGGTACAGTAGCACTGGCCACCTCCCAAAGCTGCCACATGCAGAATCATCACTAAAGCGCTGGAGAAGCTAGAGAAGCACATCCTAGGAACAACTATGCACCATCCATGTCTTGGGTAGGAAAGCACTGTGAAAATCTAGGGCACGAAGTCTCACCATAGGTGACTAAGGAAACCCTAAGGAGAATGCAGCTTTCCAGTTGCAGAACAGATGTCTCACTTCTATTTGCCAGCATATCTGACTTCAGTATTCCCAGTACAAAGTACTTAAATTTCACAAGAGGGACCTGACAGCAGTGCCAAGCAATGCTAAACCCCACTTGTTTAGAATAGAAAAATTACTACTTATTCTACACCAGAAGGTAAGGTTAATTGAGTTATATGTATAAAAACTGTAATTTTAAAAACATTTGAGAGAATGGAACAGTAAAACCAGCAACAGCCTCTAATTACTGCAGTGACAACATAGCTTCTCAGTTTAGATATCCCATTCTTACTCATTTTAAAGTGTTATTATCATATTTGTTACCTACATAAAGTTGCAGGGCTGTGTTCAACAGAACTGTATTAGCAACCGGCTTTGAGTCAGTAAGACACCTTTGGGGCACAATGCCTATTTATGATACACTAAACGCTGTAAAGTCTAAGAAACTAACAGGATAGATATTTATTTGTGCATAAATATCCTAGTTTAAGGCTTATCTTTAATATTCTGTGTTGGTTTTGTCTCAGCATTTGCAGAGAACCTGTAGGTTTGCTGTAGTCCACAGAAAAGTCAACATGAGTAAAGGGAGGATCGTAACATGTAACAAATTCTCATTTTAAGGAGAAAGAGCAATCTATATACTATTCTTCCAGTATGTTGAAAGAAAAAAAAATGTGGCTCCTGCTTAATAAAAGAGCAGGAACTTGCTTAATAAAAGCAAAAATATGTATGAAGAAGGTTGTTAGAAAAACACAAGGGGTTTGGCTTGGTTTTATTTTCTCCCTCCAGTAACTGCTACACTTGAAAGTCAGTAAAACACCCTTGCAGAGAGCCAGACAAGCTGCTTAGTAATCATGTCAAAAAAGTGGGTCAAGTTGCTCATTCACTAGCAGTGAGCAGATTCACAGAAAAAAAAAAAAAAGATCCACAGAAAAAAAAAAAAAAAAAAAAAAGGAAAAAACTGGAAAAAAAAAAAAAAAAAAAAAAAAAGGAAAAAACTGGTTCAGAGCACTAATGGAAGGGTAGTCTTCACAAAGGTTAAAAGCACCCCAGCTGCTGTCCTGTTTATCCTGATTCAAGATATTGTATTAGAACATAACCTAATTGTTTGGAAAATATAGTTGCGAAGTTCCATGTAAATACTACAGACTTAGGAAATACAGGTAATTTGAGGTTGTTCGGGGGGCTTTTTTTTTTTTTTTTTTTTTTTTTTGGGGGGGGGGGGGGGGGGGAAGGGTTTGGTGTTGTTTTTCCCTTGTTAGGGTTGTTTTCCCCCAGATCTGCTCTTACAGTTAATCCAACATATAGATGGAATTATGAGCTTGGACTTAGTACATGTAAAATGAGGAGTAAGATGCAAGTTAATGCCTTAAGTGGAATAGAATTCTTCTTAAAAGACACTATTCAGAAAATAGCATAAAACATTTAAAGGAGAATTATGAACCAAACAGCACCTAGCCATGGGCTAAGAATCCAGCAGCTGTAGGGCAAACTGCTGTTGCAGAACAAAATTTTCTTATTTTAACTGTGTTCCAGCACTAATTTATAGGGCTGTAGTTCATCCACTAAGCAGAAAACAATCAGGCAAAATAGAAGACCAAAAAGCAGCTGTACCAGTCACACAGATTTTCTTCTCTTGACCTGAACTGGCTGTACAAACTAGTGAAAGGGCTGGTCCCTTCTCTTTTTATGTAGCAGCTGGTGATTCTGACTCTTTGTGCTGCATACTGGTGCTACTTGAGGAGATGAGGACTTCTATCTCAAATTTCAGATACCTATCCCATGCCAATGAGTATTCATTTGAAATAAATAACCAGTATATTCCTCAAAATTAAGTGGACAAAACCAAGAGTTTCATAGTCCTCATTTAGGAACACCCAAAACCAGAAGCATTATCTTCAAAGTTCTTGTTAGCAAAGGATCTCAAGGAATGTTTACCAAAGGCCTATGAATAAAACCAAGGCCCTTTCTTAGTTACAGCTGTTGGCAGATGCTAATACAACAGCAATATTCATGCTTAGCACTATGAAAAATATTACAAATATAGATCAAGTCAGCCAGGAATCTCCAACAGAGATGGTCTACTGAAGGCAGAACTAAGGCAAAGCAAGACATGAGATTTGTAATCTGAAATCTTCTAGCATTTCTCCAGAACAGTGAATCAGGGGAACTGAAGTCACATATCATTTACATAAGATGTACATTTGGGAGAGTCCTATCCTTAGAAGACTAGAAGTGGTTTGGTTAGACTATTTCAAAAGGCATAGTAGTGGAACACAATCTTCTCTTATTTGATTGCTTTTAATCTTCAGATCAGTTAAAACCATCTCTGGTTGAAAAAAAATAATCCAAAACACATTGCATATGTGCATCTCCAAGGTTTGATAGAGTTTCTGCTATTTAGTACTCAATACCACACAGTGAGCACAGTCCTCTCAGAGTATTACTATTCCTACAACTGCATCTATCAGCTAAGGTGGGGGTTTTTCCCAAATATACATATAATATATTATTTATAGTCAACTTTCAGGTAAGTAGTTCCAAAAAATAAGTTAAATGAAAAATTAAAACCAAATTTTCTGTTAAGACCAAAAGCAAACATTTACAACTCATTTTCATTAAAACAACAGTAAACAATATGCACTTTTGCAGTATAACGAAGTTGGGAGGGAAATGGAAAAAAACCCAAGCCAACCAAAAAAAACCACCCCAACAACCCACAAACCTGCTTTGACAAGGAACTAGTGTTCTGCCTTGCAAACATCTGTGTTTAATCTGTGTAGAATTTGTAAACAAGATGTTGGGCCTTTAGAAGTAAAGGCAAAAATGCTTTCCTTTATTATGGTATTTAAAGGCTATCATTTAAGAGTTTGGTTATTTTTAATAGCTTGTCATTTATATAATAAAAACAAGTATTTGTACAAAGATGCAGTTTCTTTTTAAAAAAGCAGATCAGTTGAGTGTTTCATACTTTAATATATAAACCAAAACATATGAAAGCTATAAAAACATTAATGTGTGCCATGTATTAAACATGTAGCCTCATATTTTAATGCTTACATGTGGAGATTAAAAAAATTATCACAATGGAAATTTTGCTTTCATAAACAGACCAAAATACAGAGTAGAAACACATTTCTGAAACTCAACAATTAGCATCACTTACTCTCTCAAACATGAGCTGGGCTTCAAGTTGTACACTGTAAGCATAAGCTAACATTCTACCAAATGAAAGCGTTACAAAATGCATTATGAGAAAATACTGCCAGTAAATGAATATCTCAGTCTATTCTTTTATTTAGTAATTTTTCTTTTAAAAGGCAGTTTGAATTGGTTTTATAAGGTTGGGGTTTTTTGCTGTTCTGCTCTATCAAAGGTCTTCTTTGAACCTGTCCTGTGAACAATTCAGTCACATTACAACAAAACAAGCGGACAAATAATAACAGACCAGCTACTTTTAACATTTTAATTATCATAATTCCCCAATGCTGTTCTTCCACTCTGCACAGGGAAATTTGTTTTATTTGGCACGTTAAGGATAAAAAAGTCAAAAAAAATTAAGTTTACAAACCTCCAATTCAACATCAATGTTCCAAGTTCATTGTTCATCAATGTCATGGCAAAATTAAAAACAAAAAAACACACACACAACATAGGGAAAGGTCCTCCAATGATCAATATCATCAGAGCCTTGTAGCAGAAACAATATACATATATTAATGTTCAAACCAGAATCAGATTGCTAAGAATCTTCTCTCAAGTTCTGTTGTGCTCTTACTTACAGTGTGTAAATCCTCACTAAATGGCAAGGAGGCTTGGATGAACACATTTCACATTGTATAATTTTCTCTTAATCTCAAGTTTTACTGCAGATACTTAAATATCTGTAAAGTCCTGTAAACTCTGGCTGCTTCCCAGTCTTCTGCACCAACTGCTCCCCAGGCAGCACTGTTTCTCTCAAGTAGTGTCTCACACTGTGGTATCTCCAAAGTCCTTGTTCCAGCGAATGTACGCTTCCAGGGTCTGCGGGCTCAAACTGCGCTTTATCTTCTTCAAAGATTCTGTGAAATCTGACAGTTTGATATTTCTCATCTAAACAGAAAATGAAAGACATCAGGGTCACAAGTGGTTTATGTACTTTGGTTTATTCAAGAAGTACTTGAGTATTCACTTTTAACAAAACACATTCTGCAAGTGCTGCATCTCAATGTAAGAACAAATTTTTTTTACAGTGAGAGCAGTCATTCAGTACAACAACCCCCCACAAATGTGGTAGAGTCTCCATTGCTGGAGATATGACTATGGTCATATCTTCAAACATATCAAAACTATCTTTACAACTATATTGTCCAAAAAATTCAGCACTAAAGGTGTTAAATAATCTAAGTTCCCTTTCCCACGGAAGGATGGACCACGCGATCTTTCAAGGTCCCTTCTGAAGGAGGGTGTTCTACTATTCTATGACCTGATGCAAGTCTTGTAATTTAAGACTACCACTATTTACCATTTTTAATAAACTAACACTTGGTAACAGCAAGATCTGTCTTGATACTTAATAGCTCATGAGACTGTGTCATTACTTCCTGTTTCAGTAGGCGGTGTGAGCTGGTGCATGTGAGGACATCACAACAAATTATTACAGATGCTGTTATCCTGCAACAAATCCAGCTTATAGCTTTAGCCACAACCTCAGGCTAAACACAAAAAGCAACTGAGAAATTAATTTTGCTTCATTTTCCCCTGTGTAACCATGGTTTGCACACACACCTGAACAGAATCTTTCGTACACAGGATCACAGGATGAATTGCTTCCTTTTTTTTTTTAATGTTTACAGCTGCAGTTTGTGGTCAGGAGCCTAATCTTTTTCTTTATCATGGTCCATGTGAATGAATGCAAGTATTATACATATACATGCACAAATCTCTTTTAGGTTCTGCCTAAGTTAACCTGCTTTATGTAAAGATGGGGTGGAGGGGGTAAGAATAATTTCATATAGTACTTCTGGGAATCTTCTTGGGAAGTAACACTGTGAGAAAACAAAAGCCAGGCCTCTGACACCATCAGCTAGGTAACAAATACTGCAGTTCAGTGTGAAGGAAAAGACAGGACAGTCAGGTGAAATGAAGAAGAGACTACAAAGAGAAAAAGAAATGCTCTGAACCCTGAAACCCAACAAACTATCCATGAACCTCAGACATCTGAGGACAGGTCTTATCAATCTCTATTTTAAAGAATTTTCTTTAATGAAGTGATTTAAAAGGTTAATATCCCCCCCCCCCCCCCCCCCAAATTATCCTATTTTGTAGGACACTATACATAAAAAAGGGACCTTGAAAGTTTCTAGTGAGGAAACATATTCAAAGGGGAAAATACAGCTGCTAGAACAGCTTACCTCACTGGCAGACATGTTCTTCACCTGTTCTGGTTTTAATTCTGTAAAAATAAAGATAAATGGGTGAGTTTCATTAGAAAACTTTCATCACTTCTGACAACTAAAACAGGTTAAAAGCACTTCAATTCAGGAAAAAAACCCCTGCAGCTAAAAATGATACCTTTCTGCCTCAACACAGTTTCCTGTACAGAAAGGTACATAGTGTTTTTGCCTCCTTCTTCCCCACTTATCAGCTCCTCAACCAGTCTGCTCCTACACTCAGTTACTGCAGATGCAGTACAAAGTGGTAGCAGAATTATTCCTTCTTCCTGAAGTATGGAAAACAGCACACAAGCCAACAGAGCTACCCTCCCCCATATTATTCATGGTATCCACAACCTCCCTACTGAATTTCAGGAAACAGCAAGTACAGTCAGCCAAGAACACAAATAAAATCAGCCAGGGCACCTCAGACTGCTTCTTGCCCCATGCTGCACTCATGGGATCTAAACATTCTTGTATCGTTCACTTTTTTTTTTTTTTTTTTACTTGCAGTGCTCTCATGGTATCAACATGTAACAGCAAACATTTTGCTGTGAGTGTACAAGAAAAAAAATCTAGGCAAGACTGGCAAGGATGCACAAAACATTTTCAAAAATTTATTGGTTTATATGGAATAAAGGAGCAAGTGAAAGAAATGTGTTGCACGATGTTACACGGTCTCTTCTTGAAATGGACTTGAGTGTGAAGTGAGTTGTCAGCAAAGTAAAGCCTGCATACCTAAATACATACATTATTAATTCCACCACTCTAAATAAATATATTCAAATTCTTAGGAGACATGATGTCTCTTATGAGAGCCATTTAATGCAATTCTGTTTCCCAGTTATTATGCAGGATTGTGAAAGATGTACTTTACAAATTCAGCAGCTGAAAGAAAGTGGGTAAAAAACATTACAGTCCAACAACTGCTTTCAAAAGAGACAGTGCACTGACAAAAATCCATGCTACAGGATTTAAAAAAATAATAACACAAACACAGCCACAAAACATGAACAGACCTCTCCTCCCCATAAATAATTTAAAAGATTTGCAACAATAATAGGCTGGTATTATAGAACACTTCTGTTCTGCCTGCCTTTAGCAGCCTTTCTGTCAAGTATGACAATACGTCCACAAACAGAAAACTAACACCAAATCTTCAATCTTTTCTACACAAAAATCCCACTACTGATCTCCACTAAACAAGATCAGTTCCCTCATATGGCCACTGGACACATAACTGGCTAGTTAAACAAAACAAAGAGAGGAGGTGTTGGGAAAAAAAGTATTCACATTAAAACTGTGGGTTTTTCCTAGTTGGAAAGAACAAATGTAACTAAAACTCTAGTTCATTCACAGCTGTCATCTGGATCACAATTCAACATCAGGAGTTAGAAATATAAAAAGCTATGCCATTCAAACTGTATCTAGAAAAACCCAATAAAATTGCTTGTTTCAGTTTTCCTTCCCTTAGACTCGAAAGAGATTTGACCCATTTATAAAGACAAGTAATGCAATCAGCAATTGCTATTCAAGTAATAATTTAGCTACAACAGAATTGACACCAGCCTTAGAAAAACACTAAAAACTACAAATCAGTGAGAAACACTTCACACTGCTTTTCTCCTATGACACAAAAAATTTCTGTTTCACATGGTGAGATGCTGAAGGTTTTTTTCTAAGTGAATCTTATAAAGATGCTATTATGAGGAACAGGCTAAAATCCAATGTAAAAAGTTAAATTTCAGAGGTTTGAGAATTATAAACATGTAAGAAAATATATCTCTAATGTCAAAACCTCAATAAAAATCTCTGCAGCTTACCTCGAATAGGGCCTAGTGCTGCATCCTTCGCTAATGCAGTTAGGTCACTTCCAGAGTATCCATCTGTCATTCTTTGTCAAAGGAAAAAGTGGGGTCAAGGAGGAAGGAAAAAACCCAAAAACCTGCTTCAAACCACATTAATTTAATTGCAGATAATCAAAATGTTACTTAATCAGAAGAAGTATTACTTTGATGTTATTCTGCAAGTTTAATAAATCGGAAGTACATCCACTAGAAGTGATCTATATTTCACTGTAAGTGATCTTTCACATATTAAATTTAAAGTACAGATATTCAAGTCCCAAATAACATTCTAGAAACAGAAAAAGATATCAACTAGGACTTGTAGATGAAAACTGATCCCAAGCACATTTATTATTTCTGTTAGGAGAATTCTGTACCAATAGTTTATCAGCATTTGTCAATTACTGTAAAACCAAACCTGCAACTGTCCTGTGCTCTTTCAATTCAATCAGTAAAATGAGAGAAACCAATACCACGTGTTTAATACCATACAAAGTGAACTGAAAGGAAGGTAAATTCTGCTTCCCACTTGGGTTTGTTTGTCTTATAAACTGTGGGAGCTGTTCTGGAATTGGACTTAATATCCAAGTTAACCAATAAAATACTTTGGAGAATAAAGGCCTCCACTGAACCAGGAAGCCACCAATATAAAATGCCAACATAAGTGAAAATGAGTAGTACAGGTTACCTAAAGGAAAGTATAAAAACAAAACCACTACCCTTATAGAGCAGTGGCTAGCTGCAGCAACATGAGCCTAGTCTTCTGGAGACCATGAAGGCTGTTATGGTTTATAGAAAAAGTTGCAGAGGAGAAAATGAACAGAAAATCATAACGGAGGTTAAATACTTCTCTCTTTCAAAACAAAGAAAGATGGAAAAAGAAGCAAGCAGGATGCTCAACTTTTACATTTTCTCTAAACCCTTTAAAAAAGGTGTACTTAAATTGCATTTGTAATTTGGTTCTTCTATTTGCAGTTAGAATACAGGACACTGAATGTGTTTTTCCTCCAGTTAGCTATTACTGCAGCCTAAATGCAGCTGTGACCTGAGCCAACAACCTTCAAACACAGAAGGAATCTATTCAGTTGGATTACACATCAACTTCTGCAACATTACTAAGAGGCTGACAAATGCTATATCCAAGACTGTACTAACCTCTTGTGTCCTATCACAAAGAGAAACAGACTGAAGTACATCCATCTGCCTATCTATGCTATTTAATGCTTTGTTTTCACTCCTTCCTGCCCTACCTGCTTTTTAGTCTGATCTTCACACCCATTATGAGATTTAGGAGACTAACAGCAGTACTGTGTAAATCTCAATGATAAAAACATAAAAACTCAGTTTCATAACAGGAGGGAAAAATTAACCCACATTTTCCCAATCAAATTTGAAAGTGAAAAGAAACTAAAATTATTGAGTGCTTGTTCTGCTATGTTGGTAATGCATTCAACAAGCCTAGCGAGGCACCAGCAAAGAGAACTTGCCTTTTATTAGAAATGAATGCCAGGTACAAAACTGGTGCTATCTTTTATCAGGGAGGAGAGCTGGACTCTTTCAGGGATGGGTGGAAAGAAGCATCCTCCTCCCTCCTCCTCAAAGGAAAGAGCTGATGAGCATGTTTCAACAACAGAAACCTGACTGGGTGTATCCTATACAGGTATATATAAAAACACTTTCATACAGCCTGACAGGGAACCATCTTCCCCAAATGTATGCAATTCATGTTGTTGCTGTAGGATGATTTACATTAGTTACATTTTGGATGAATTAAACAGTCTGAATGAATGCAGTAGAGGAATATGTTTATTTAGTATGGGTATAAAATACTTACCTAGCTAGTTGAGCCAACTCTTTTTGGGTTAATGGACTTCCTTGCTTGCTTAGAAGATTTTTTAGCAAAATCAATCTTGTCTGAAAAGAAGATAAAATTACCAGATATAAAGCTCGTTTTCACGGAACACTTAAAATTGTGTTGCAAGAACAGAACTACGCTTTTGTCAGTTTTGCTTTTGTGCTTCACCAGTTTAAACTTGCCTATAATGCTTGTGCAATTAGAGTGTACAATATCATCTCTTCAGGAGCAGAGATAAGGACTGGGTAAAAACAAGATCAAGAGCCTAACTACTAGTACCAAGAATTAAGTCATGAGAATCTTCATCAAAAGTCCTGATCTCTTGTTGAACTGAAAAACATTAGGAAAACTATTTTTATCTTCTGCCATAGAACACTCCCCTTCAGCCAAACAAACATGCTCCTGTAAGTCCTACTCCAGACTTGCCCACATCTGCCAGTCAGTAAGCAACATCTCACTGGTAAAGAATAGCTACCACCAGATTTGCTACTAGTATGAGTGAAAAAAAAAAAAGGCAAAAACTTAAAATAGTGCCCAGAATTAATGCACAATGTATATGGTCAAGGTGAGCCAGAAGTTAGTTCACGGAATTGTAACCATCCACAAGGGCAAGTTAAGAATTGCCTGTAAGTGTCTTAAAAATATGAGTGGAAAACAATACTTACTTCCTCATTTGGTAAGGACACATATACCCGTTTGGTGAATCGTCTGAAAAAAACCCAAACATGTATACATTGTTCACACTGTTCTGTAACTATTTAGCACATACAGATCTAACATTTGGTTTGGTTAAATGACACTTCCATCATCAAATTCTAGGAAGTAGAACTGGAAATTTTGAAGAAACCACCAACAACCAAACAAAAAATACATACAAGCCACTGGTGCCATCTTACTCTTTTCTTATGTTTTAAGAGGGGAAACACTCTAAAGGTAGAAATACCACTGACTACCAGCAATGAAATGAAGCATCTCTTAATTTTTACACAAAACAGTCTTTGGAATCATTTCTTGAGGCAGTGCTGACATATCTATTTTCCTCAATCAAGAATGAAAAGAGAATAACGTATGAGTACTTTTAACAAAAAAGTCCTAAGGCAAATTCTACAGAGATCTGTAATTGCCTGGGATATCAGAAGACAATATTCACAGAGAAGAAATACTGGATTTCTTGTCAATGCAGAATGCTGATCAAATTTTCTCCTTTATTCTGCCATTAAGATCCAAATAACAAAAAAGCAGAAGATTAAATTCAAGAAATTTAAAAAAACACTGGCTTGATCTCAACAGGTACTACTCTTTCAGACAATTCCAAGACAATCATGCTTGTGCAGATGCATCTCAAAAGAAAAGAGTAAAGCCCCTCTTTGAGAGGTTAAATAATTTAACCTTGCTGAACAGCTTTTACTTATTACAAAACTTCACCAAGATACTAGGCAAAACCTGTTCTTCATAATGAATATCATCTTAGTGTATATTCAGAAAAAGAGACATTTTGATACCTGAGAACAGCATCATCAAGCTCCTGAGGCCTGTTTGTTGCTCCCATCACAAGTATTCTGTCCTCTCCAGAAGACTGCACCTATATAATGGAGGAAGGTAAGACAGCTTTCAGTTTACACAGTCTGCATTAAGCAGAAATACAACAAAACCAGTTAGAGACTTGCCAAGTATTCAGCACACTGATGGGATCTGAATATATGTATGTTTTGGAGACTAACAGCAGTACTGTGTAAATCACAATGATAAAACCCAAGTTTTTTAGGTAGGTTTAAAATATTCCTCAGATAAATGTAAAATCAAAACAGGAAAAAAAAAAAAAAAAGAAAAAAAAGAAACCCAAAAAAGTCATTCTGGGAAAAACTGAGACTATAAAACTATAAAAGGCCCTCATAACTTTTGTCACCAGGAGATAATTATGTTGAAAAAGCTAGAGACTTTCTGCTCTTCTGGGGTTTTAACACCAAACACTGTTTTGAAGCCTATAGGGTGAGAATCAAAACTTGAAACTAAAGTATAGCCAGAACCACAATATCAGAAGGGAGACTTATCTAACACACACCTTGCACAAATCCAGAAATCAAAACAGGCTATAAAATAATCATAATAGCAGAAATACACAGCAATTTCCTTCCCAATTCACTCATTTTATACCCAAGAATATGGAGACTTAGAGCTTCCAAACTTCAGAAAAAGCATTGGGCTATGACAGAATTTATTATTTTTTTAATGTTCCATTCTTCATAGATTTAGGTTCACTGCTACCATACCATGTTCAAAAGGTTTCCCAAAAATACTGTATGACATACTTACATCTTAATATTAAGTCAACAAACTTTGCCTTATAGTTTTTTTTCTCCTTTCGTTTTAAGGGAAAACTCTGCATGTGTATGTAATAATTTCTGCATATCACTGTCACACTTCATTATCTGTCCTGATTCACCCATTTTGGAGTTTTTCCCAACTTTGCTGTCTCTCCATGTTATCTGCTCCTCCTGTACCTCATTACTATTGCTTCACCACTGCAGCAATATTCCATTGCACTAAACTAACACAAGCTAAAATTATTCAATACAAGAACAACGCTGTGACAGAAAAATATTCTGATACTCATTTGTGTTTGTGTCCCACAATGAAATTCTGTTCCTCCTCCTGGAATTCCATTAAATACTTCTTACTGGATTCTGTCTTCTCTAGCTTATGATGCCAAGAAAAAAGTTATGGTTCAATAAAAGGTGTACTAACACAGAAATGAATCTTTCTGACGTGTCAAAGCTGTGTATACATGAGATGTCTACATATATGTATATATATAAATGTATATATAATCTGAACTAGTCTGTTTGAAATCCTCTTCCCTCATATCTCACCCCTTGACAACGCAAGCTTGTGACACGCATTCCTTTGAAACCAAAAACTATTTAAAAGCCATTTAATATTGTTTTGCTTTGCCAGAATAAAAAGAAGTGATTCATCAAGCCATCTAATTGCAAACATGGATTCAACTCTCCATGACCCTCAAATGTCCCTTTTGTCCTGTAAGAACAGTTGTCCTCACAGCTCCCTTACTACTGCCATCTGTTATCCTCTCTTCTCTGTCCATAATCTTCCAACACATTATTACAGTTTATCTCCAGATTGCTACCTTTTAGTCCAGACTTCATCTTCCATAATACCACAGTAAACAGGTAGAAAATTAAGAACAACCAAAAAAAGCTGTTTGCCAACTATGGTGAGGTGGGAGGGACGCTAGGCTAAGCCCCAGCAGCCAAACCCTCTGTATATCACCTATAGGTTTTACTGGTATCCACTACATTAGCCAATTCTAGCTAAATCAAACAATATCAAGACTAAATACTTACACCATCAAATTCTATTAAAAATTCTGTTTTCAGACGCCTGCTAGCATCATGTTCACCTTCACGTCTTTCACACAAAAGACTATCAACTTCATCTAAAAAACAAAGAAATACATCTTGAATAAGCACACAACATCAAAGTCTTTGTATTTGCCTAAGTTCCTTTGCTAATATAGGGCTCCATTAAGAAAGACCAGATCTTTATTCTTTAGGAGACAGATCTTAGGAAAGTTTAAAGACTTGTGTGATGTGCTGGCTTTTGAATAGGTAATGCCAAGCACAGATGAGAGGAAAAAAAAACCTGATGATAAACTGCTACTCAGGACAAGCAGAACACATTTTCATGTTTGAGGTTTAATAGAGTCTGTAAATGCAGTACAGTATTTTTGTTTTTGAGAGCACCTCTTCCCACTATTACCTCCAACTAAATAACATAACAGTAATCTGACATGCTTTATATGAACTACTGATTGGCCAGCAGGCCAAATTTGAGACAATTGTCCTGAGCTGCAGAATTACCCAAAAGAAGTTTACTCAACTAGTCCAATAGTTAATTACTTACTAATCTTTGTTAAGTAAGATTATTTAAGAAAGTAAATAAAAGTTAACATTTAAGGTCTTACCAATAAAAATTATAGAAGGTTGAAGTTCTCTGGCTACTGCAAATAGAGCACGCACCAGTTTCTCCCCTTCACCCACCTAAAATAACAATAAACTGGTTTAGTAGGGGGTTAAAAATTTTTACTACACGACAGCTAACAGAAGGACCTACAGAAAATCTTGCTGGTAACCAACCACACCCACAGCCATTTATGCATATTCAGATTATCACTGGTTCAGTACATACAACAGTATTGTTCACATCTTAAAAGAAACACTACAGTTTCTCTTGTGATCATAACTGAGTTAACTGTCAGGAGATTTTGGTGCCTAAATTACCAGAGGGAAGGAGATCTGGGACTCAACTAATTCACTTTTTAAAGACAAAAACTCCCACAACCACTCATCTGCATTATTGCCAGTGCCATTGCTGAGCTGAAAAAACCTTTGACATTGATTTATCACAAGCACAGAAAAATATTTTTTTTTACTTCAGAAGTCACTTCTTAAAAACTATGTTCATTACAGGCTAACAGTTCACCAAAGACTCATCAGAAGTCTCTGGCTTTCTTAAGCCCCAATTAAAGCAAGGGTGTTTTCAAATCCATGTAATTTACAGCCACTACTTACATATTTTGAAGTCAGGCTCGCTGCACTGATGTTAAAGAAAGTAGCATTTGATTCTGCAGCGACTGCTTTGGCCTAGGAAACGGGAGAAAAACAAAAGTACTTTTAAAAACTATCATATTGAAGATAGTTCTCTGCATCTGTAGTGACCACTCATGTCCTGATGGACAGTTTTGAAAGGGAGCACCTTGTAAAAATGGTACGGAAAACTTCTGTCCAGGCCACTTACAAATGAGAATGGCTATGTAGTCAAACCAATAGAGAAATTTCCAGACTCCCATAGACTTCTCTAATCCCATTAGCCCCACAGCCAACTACAACTTGCTTTCAGAAGAATAAAAGTCTCCATTTCAATTGCTCCTGAATAGACATCTAAGCCAGTTTTAACTAACTTAGGGTGGTAATTTAAGGCATCAGTTGGATCAAGTCACATAAAAATTATCTCCCTTATCTATGCAAAAGCTGTTTTCAGAGGAAAGCTAGGGAAAATAATCAGTTGGAATGCTCAGACTACTGTCTTCTTTAACAGTTTCACCCTATTCATGAAATTACGATTCCCTAGTTATAGAGTCTAATTTTAGTGATTAGCAATTATATTCCAGTATGTCAAACATAACAGATGAGCCTACACGAGCTGCTCTACATTCACACTCCTGCACTTGAGAGCTGATGCAGCTCCAGTGTCAGCAGAGTGTGCAGCTGCAGCCACACCACGTGAGCAGGAGGATGCGCCCGGCTCAGCTGCATCAGGACACTCCATGCTCCCCGGCTGATGCACAGCCATGCTGCTCCCCTTCCCTGGATACAGCACACCAGCCTGAGAAAAAAAGCTGTGCCTAGGCAGCTCCACAGCCCCTACACTCTTTGCACAGCAGTGTGCAAGTGAGACAATCCCTTTTTTGCTACTGTACTCCCTCCCCATTTTCCAAAATGTACTTCTAGTATGTTTTAGTGGAGAGCAGGTAATTTCTGATTAATCACTGCTGTCCAAAACAATTAACCCCCTTCCTTTTGCTCTCTCTGAAAATGAAACCTGGACTTGCTGGTTTAAGTTTTAAAATATTACTTGTCATAATGAAAATAAAGAGAGAACAGTTTAGCAACCCCTCCATAAAATCCAGGGTCAATAACAATTTTGCATTTTTATATATACAATGACATTGTAATACATATTCTTTAAGAATGTACAGTTTATTAGTCCAAGCCCCAAACTGAAAGCCACCCCTTGTGGTTACATTTTAAGCCCACCAACTCATGCATGAAGTAATTTTCTCACCAACATTGTCTTCCCATTTCCTGGTGGGCCAAACAGCAATAAACCACGTGCAGGAGCCCTCAGACCTGTAAATAACTGAAAAGGACATCATCATAAATTATCATGAAAGACTTGAATAAAACATTGCTTTACCTTTGTAAGAGAACGTTTAAGACTGAGGACACTGGCTAGCACTGATAGTAACAGCAGCAGTGAGTATCACAACAGTACAGGCTTTGAGAGAACTACACTCTGTTACTAACTTGACCTAATGCACACCACTATTGTTTCCCACACAGCAGCTAAATTATATTGTGATTGTTCTGTGCCTGGATGCACTGTGAAAGCAGTTTAAAACAGTTTCCACAAGACAGACTAGCCTATCAAGTTTAATGCATCAATTCCAGTTAAAAAGGGAGTAATCCAGGTGTACAGTAGGAGAGCTAAAGTAGTGTTCTTACTAACTCCATATGGAAGAACTCCTTCATCTTTCCGTATTAAATGAAACTTGAGAAGACAAGCTTTCAACAAAATTATTCAAAATATTACTTAACAACCACCTACTCTATGCTACTGATAGTCATCTCTCTCTCACTTTGCACTAGAGTCATCTTTCCTACTCTATAAAAATGCCCCCACCATATGTAGCATCATAGCAAGCAAGTCTACAAATTCTCACAGAACACATAACTTTTAGTTATTATTTTTGCCTGTTTTCTCTAGCACTTTGTCTTTACCCCTTCCCTCAAAAGTTTCAGAATTTCTCTTTTGGTCTCTCACATTCCCCTCCCTTCCAGCTACAAATAATTCCAATAAACAAGCAAGAGCAATAGGAGGGCATCTCATATACATACCATGTGTAAACAGCACTGTGGGCAGGCATTTCTTTCCACAACAAATAGCTCCCTTACCAGGGTTGTATTTCTGACATGATTGACCAACACGTGTTTTCTCTATTATTTCATCATCCAAGGCATTTTGTTTGTGCTTGACTCCGATCCCTAAAAGTAGTTACCCAGCTATTCACTGAGTGAACACTCCAGTGTTTCTGCTTTCCATGCTGCATACCACCGTGTGCATCCTTTGTCTGACTTCTCTTGTTTGAAATAATTCTTAGGGAGTTCCACCGTTTTCACACAGCCCAGATCAAATCTGTAACTCTCACCTTAATCATCACCTGCAGTTCAGCTGCACTGACACTTATTACGGAGATACACAAAACTTTTCAAGTTTTTGTTTCCAGGCTAATTACACTGAACATGGCCTGAACTAACTGCTAGCATTTCATTAACATCTTACCACTGAAATGGCTGCAGCCAATGTTTCCTGCTTACGTACCTCAACTTTCACTCTCCCACAAAAATACCACTGGCTTGTTAAATATGAATTTGAGTTCAAAACTCATTAAGATTAAAACTGAACTAGAGTTAATTTACTGAGTATTCCCCTATAGTTGCCATGTCTACTGTGTTCGCTTACAAGGAATAAAGCCAACCCTCTCTAGTTCCAAGGAAAGTTTAAAAATTCATGGGATTCTCTGTCCTTATTACATCCCAACCTACACCAAGGTCAGGCCCATTTGCTAGCTACAGTAATATAAGACAACCTTACTGAAGATACCACATTACTGGAAAAGCTACTCCAAGCATCCCATTTCCACGTCCTTCCCACCCAGCTCACAGTATCAGTGTCACTGAAGAACACACTTGACATACTACTGCACTGTAGTAACAGAGATGCTGTAATGACATCTTCCTTCTGTATAACAACACCTGAGCACACACATCTGTTCAGATCTGTCCATCTGTTCAAAGCCAAAGCTTTGTTCTCCTTACAGCTTGTACTTCCATGATTTTCTGCCAGGTTTAGATTTTCTTCCCTATGCTGCTTCAAAACCAGTAGCACCATTAAGGGGAAAACCAGATTAACTCCAGTCACCTGTCCATGTAACAAACGAGACCCACAAGTAAACAAAAAGTACAAACAGCAATTTTTCTTCAATAATCATAGAATCATAAACTGGGCCTGGGCTGGAAGGAACTTTGAAGATCACCTACTTCCAAATTCTCTGTCATGGGCAGGGACATTTTCCACTAGAACACACTGCTCAAAGCCACTTCCAGCCTGGCTCTGGACAACTCCAGGATGGGACATCCACAACTTCTCTGGGCAGCCTGTCTCATCATCCTCACAGTGAATAATTTCTTCCTAATATCCAAATCTAAACCTACTCTCAGTTTGAAGCCATTTTCCCCTGTTCTGTCACTACCTGCCCTTGTAAACAGTTCCTCACCAGTTTTCTTTCAGGTCTCCTTCAGGTACTGAAATAATGTATTTATTCATTTAATAATGAAGAGCCCTCTCTTCTCCAAGCTTAACAACCCCAATTCTCAGCCTTTCCTTACAGGAGAGGTGTTCCAGCCCTCCGATCATCTCGCTGTTCCTCCTCTGGACTTGTTCCAACAAGTTCATGCCCTTCCTGTGCTGGGGACCCCAGAACTGGAACACAGCACTCCACGTAGGGTCTCATGAGAGCACTGCAGGAAGTCATTGCACACTATTTCCTCCAAAGTACTGCAACTTTTTAGTAAGTAAATTTATTTTTTTCTTAAAAGTTGCTCAGAAAATTCCAGTAGTAGGCAGACTAGGCCTGAATCTAGGCAGTCACAGTAGCTGAGGTACCATCTATGATAAATAAAAGCCTAAATAATCAACCTCCATACAGCAAAGTAAGGAGGAAATCTGTCCTCAAATGTTATATATCTCAGTGTATTTGTTTGTTCACTACACTTGTCTGCATCCTCTCCATCTGTAAATAAACTATTCAGTGTTTAACCAACATCCTCACAGAGGATTACCACAACAACAGTAACATTTTTCCAATCACACAGACCTAATTTACCTATACAAATCTCTTCCATTTCACCCTTCCAGCTGTGGGCTTTGTCCTTTACACAGCCATATAGGGTTGGACACACAGCTATGATTATCTGGAACAGCCAGCCTTACAAACAGTGAGAAATTTTGTTTGTTTATGTGGTTGTGGGGGTGTTATGGTTTTTTGGGGTTTTTTTGTTTTTTTTTTTTAAGGGATTGTGGTTTGCTGATTTGATTTGGACTTGGGTTTTTTGGGGTTTCTTTCTTTTCTTGCTCCAGTCATTTTCTGCAAGATTGATTAACCAGAAGACAAGGAATTTCATGGTAGTATTTCAACACAAATTCTATATTCTCCTTTTCCAAAATGGCTAGGATCCCACAGCTACCCATAACAATCATAATCAGGATTCAAGAATCATCATTTCATGTGTGAAGCACAGTACATTTCTTTGATCCTGTCACAGATTGATAACAATACCCAGTTACTTACCTCAGGCCTAAGAGAAGGAAGGATAACAATTTCTTGCAAAGCTTGTTTAGCCAGTTCCTGCCCTGCGATATCATCAAATTTGACAGCTGGCCCACTAACAAAGAAATGGAATACTAATTAGTCTAACAATGAGATACTCTTTTTCAGCTGCAGCTGACTAACCTAATGTATTTGACTATTTATATTGAATCCTTTTGAGAAAAATCTACAACTTATATTGTTAAGTATTTAAAAACATCCTTTTGCCAAACTAACAATTAAAAAAACCCATCCGAAAAATCCTCAAAAAAACCCCAATAAAGTAGAAGTACTAGTTTCATTCCAAGTGGACTAAGATTGTACTGAATGCAAAACTGATTTACTAGATTGTAAAGCCTACTTTTTTTTTATACTTACCTATCAACAACTTCATTTAGGATAAGATTAGCAAGATTGCTGTCCACATTTCTAAATATCTTTGTGTCTTTCTTTTTTCGAGGAGCAGTGGTAGGAGTAGAAGGTTTATTTGTTCTGCTATTTTTAGGAGCGGCCTGGAGAGGGGGAAAGAAAAGAAATCAAAACCCCCAGATTAATACTTTGAAAGTGTAGTGTTAAACAGAATAAGATCTACATTTCATTTGCTCCAGTAAAACAGCATGTTAACAAATACCCAATACTCTAATATTGTATTTTGCTACAAATCATAGTATTGTATTAGTCAACCACAAGTAGAGTATCTTATGCTCCAGTGGTGAAAGGTCTTTGGTTTGAGGGTTTTTTGTTTGATAATTCATTTAACTACAGTATTTTCCCCCAGAATACTCTGGAAACCATCTCAGATTCTCAATATCTATAAGCATGAATTCCTACTGCTGTCATACTTTTTGTAACAGGCCACTTAAAAGTCTTCATGTCATATTATAGCAGTAAATAATGTTTCAACAGAACAGTTATGTTCAGTCCATTCTGCTCTTTATTCTACTTTACTGGGTAATAAGGATGGAAGGGGGAAAGATGGGTCAACAAAAACACCATTATTTTTCTGTGTTCTTACTATAGGATTTCTGTGTTTCAGCCTAACCATAATTTGCTTTTTAATGTGGCTGCAAAAGAACCATGCATGCATGGGAAGAGAACAACACATAGGGGGAAAAATCTTGTAGTTCTGGAATAAGAGATTTTTCCCTCCATCTTTTACATACTAGAAGTAACATTTCTTTTTCTTTTTCTTTTAGGTAACTTTCACTCAGCTTACCATGCAATTTTAAAAACAAGTAGTATTTATTACTGTGATTATACTTAAAATCCTTTTGCCCATGCACCCACCTGATGCCCTCCAATTTCTAAAATCCACTCTGCAGCATATCTGAAGAGGCCTGGCTAAAAAATTTGGAGATTCAGATTTTTCAAAAAACTTTCTGCTGCTACAACACTGCAATTAAGGCATTAAATCAAAAGCTTCTTCTGGAATTTACAGTTGATTTTTCAAGTGTATACTTCCACATTTATCCTCACTATACCTTGTGAGCTGAAGGTGTAGGATTAGGTGCTGGTCTAGACACAGATGATGATACCCCACTGTAGCTGGGCGTTCTGTGGTGGCCTGAAAGGCCTGTGGATCCGGTTTTTGCAACAGTCTTTGAACGAGGAAGGGAATTACTCGTGTGTGTTAAGGGATCCTTCTTTTTGGGAACTGCTCCACTTTCTATAAAGAAAACCAGTGTCATAAGAACACTTGCAGCAGTCATACTTTTACCATCAACTGGAACTAGAAGATAGAATTGTTGAAGCATTAATACCACATTATAGAAGAGTAATGCACATTTCTAAAGAGGTTTAGTGTTTTTAAGGGGATACTGACTGCTGCTTTCACCTACAGTTAAAACGCTGATTTTTAGGAGTTCTCAAAATGAACCTTAGTTAGCCATCTAAGAAAAGCCAGATATAACTTAGCCCTGTTATCAAGGGAAGAACACCATCTATTCCTTATGATGCAGTCTTCTGGCTTGTGTTCTGCTGTGTTCTTTACCAAGAACTCTTAAAAATAATCACTACAAAACCCCCAAATTTCAAGCCTTTAGATTCAGAGTATTGATTCTTTAAGTGATTTTAGCAGGCTAGTTAATTGTATGTCAGCTAGCATTATTTAGCACTTTCCACACAGAAGCTTCACCAAAGCATTTTAAGCTGGAAAAATTACAGTAGTAGTTATACTTGCAAGTGACTGTCAGGTGTTTTTTTTCTTTCAACTTGATCTCACTTCAAGAATCTCAAGTATAAGTAAATTCTCAATGGACAATTCTGAAGCAGCTTACCTTCCTGCATTAAAAATTAAGTCTTAAAATATATTTAAACATCACCAGACATTCCACTCACACTACTTATTCAGCTCCATGATGAAGCAGTAAAATCTCAAATTAAGTGGCAAATAAACTTGAAATACTGGCCACAGGTCATCAAGCTACAAAAAGCCATTTTGGTCCAGAGTAAACAAAATAGCACTTGATGTCTATGTTCTCTGTATGGGAAACACAATAAGATAAAGTTCCTCGGCACAGAAATGGCAAGTGTGAAACATCAAATCAGAGCTTAAGAGGTAAGAAGGTGATACAACAAGCAGGCAGGATGGTCAGGCTGGTTAATGATTAGAGCATAGTGTTTTGTGGTGGCAATACACTACTGTCAACTGCCTAGGACAGTACTGTTGTCTGAGATGAAAACTATAAATACTGTCTTATTTTATATCCTTTTAAAAGGATTAAGGAGTCTTTTGATTAGGTAAGAGAAATAGGGCATCAGAGATAAGGAAGCTCAAAACAGATTTCAGCTACAAGTATCTTCACTAGGATTGTAGAAACTTGCAACTCAATTTGACCTGCTAGTCTTAAGGAACAAAGCAAAGGCCAAAGAACTCTGATTTTTATTCTATAAACAATGCTTAACTTACAACATTGCAGTTCAATAAAAAATACTTTAAGTAAAAAGCCTCATAATTTTAAATGCTGTGTTTAAAAAACTCAAAGAATACTTCAGTCAAATGGTATCATGGAAGGATCAATTAATTACTCCTACGTACTCAGCCTTTTTTAACGTACTGCCAGGACCAAATCTCTACACAGCTTGAAGGTACCCTTAACAATTCAGGGAAAAAGTTTCTAAAGGCCTTCAGTCACAAATCTGGCCCATTTTAGAGGACAGAAACTCTGCAGGGGTCACAATAAACAATGTAGATGTATTGATAAGCAAGAAACAAGGCAACTTGAAGAATATAATTAAGTATATTTACCTGTAATATGTTTCTTGTTAAAAACAAATGAACAAACAAAAAACAGAACAAGAAAAACCACCAAAACTGGCTACTGACTAAACTACACAGAGCTCCAGAGCTGGATACATTTACTTAGTCATTCCTGCATAGGAATTTCCAAGTCAAAAACTCTTTAAAGTCAGGCATACTTAGTAACTTTCAAGTTCAGAAAGCAGTATATGAATCTTTTAACTCATCTAGCTACTCAGCACTTTGACTGGTCCAATTTAATCCAAAGGTGGCACTCAGTTTGGTTGGGTTTTTTTTAGCCCGCCTCAACCTCATTTGCACAGCTGGCTTGAAGTCAACATGGGAAGGCTTCAAAAATCTAAATTAGTTTTTCCCCATGTCCTTCACTCTAACTTGCTGCTCAATTATCTCACTCTCCCAGAACTACTCCAACACACTGAGAATGACACACAGATACTGCAATTTTGAGGGTCATAAAATTGCAAAGGTAAGGTGTATTTCAGGAAGCTGGAAACAGAAGGGAGGAAAAGAAGGGGAAAGAGACAAGGTTTAATACAAATTATGATTTACTCTGACTGCACCTCCAGGACTCAAGACGGGTAAGTTTACATGTTTGTTGTCAGTCCTGATGGGTAACACATAAAGAAGCACTGATGAACAGCTCCTGAATGTAGTTGTTTGTTGAATATCAATTCCAGAGGGAAGCTTCATTTTATACACAAATTTTCATTGAAATAACAAGTAAAACTGTTATCAAATCGTTCAGAATTACAGTTTACCTATAGTTTACCTATTTCTAAAGCATGAGGTGTTTAAGTGAACACCACAAGTCAGAGAGCTCCTACTGTTCCATTATGCAAGATACATATTTTGCCTTAACAAATGCAAAACCCCCCAAACACATTTCTTATCCATTTTTATTTGTTATCTATGAAAGACTGGAAATACATAGCAAGTGACTTTGATGCCTTCATAATATCTCCAGCAGCCTTGTGCTGAATGTTTCACTGTTCTGTTTAAAACAATAAGGAAGTACCTAAACTATGTTCTAATCTAATCTAAAGATTACCATGGGATTTTTTCAAGTGTATTTGAAACACTGAACAGTTCAAAAGTCTACTTCATATATGCTTACAGGATAGCAATAGATGCTTAATCAGTTTGATTTTACTCTCTAATTCTGGAGAGAATAAATTACTTTATAGCTCCAGGCTAACACCATTGGATTACACAGACATAATAGCTGTCTGGTCCTCAAAGCACCCCTGCAATTTTAATCTGCCATCCAAATACACACACAACACAAACTACAAAGAAGCAAGTAGCAAAATTTTGTCTGGGGTCTTCTATTGGTTAAATTGTGATAAGCTGCAGACACTGGTGTCCAATTTCAGACTCCCTTACAGAGAGAAATGTTAAAAGTTTATATTATATAATATAGATACTTATTACATGACACTGGTTTTAAAGATAAAACACAAATATGTTTCAACAAATCTAAGAGAAGCTTGATTATATTAAATACCTGGAAATGTAAAAACAAAATTATGCAGCTGTAGCTCTTTTATTTAATATAACATCTTTTATATTTCTAAAAAGCAAACCCATTATATTTTCTTTTCTGCATTTAAACCAGATTAAAGTACACGTCAATAAACAAGCTTCTACTTGTCTCTGACTTCTTAAGCATCCAAAAGAAAGTTTAAATTCAAATTAACTGCAGCAATTCCAGTATTATAAGTAATATAAAGGGACTAAAACAAGTTATTGTACATGGTCTGTGGACACCAAGTTGGAAGAAAAATCCACCAGTCTAAAATTATCCATAACTTTATGTATGTAATTTCTGAACTGATAGAGCCACATCAGTCAAAGATCTGGTTTTGGCAAACCATGCAGTTAAAGCAATTTTATTGCTACTTGTTCTTCTACTCAGGGAACTCCTTTGAAAACTTCAGTCTTAAAAAATAGAGCTTTTGAACCATGACAAACATTGCCAATATATGTCTACTATTAAAGAAAAGCCAGCATCTCCTTCCATGTGAAAACTGAGATAAAATACTAGCTAGCTGCACAGTATTCATGTTGAGGTAATAGAAATGTAATGTTTTCTCTCACCATCCATCATGCTGAGATTTACATGTAAAATTTGATTACTGGCATTACTGTAATACTCTAAGTATTGTATGACTAGTAAATGAGTTCATAAAACTCAAACTCTGCCTTTGGCAAGACTGCATAATCTCCTTCCCTAGCCTGTTTAGGAAGAAAAAAAGAAAACAACAATCCACAATGCAAAGGAAAACAAGCACATTTGAGAGGAAAAATACAGGTAAATTGTTTTACATCTAATTTATGACTGCTATGAGAAGAAGAATGATGGAATATTAAATTAATATTATTTCCAAGTAAAGGTTTGGGTCAAGACTACTTGTTATTACTCTTTAGCCAAGTTACTTCATAGCCCTCTGCAACTGAAGGGCAGGTGATACTACTGCTATGATGTCTTCAAAAACCTCAGTATAAATCTGGAAGAAAAACTTTCAAGAAAAATCTCTAGCTACCAATGTAAGTTTGGAAACCAAAAATGCTGAAGACAGGGGTAGGTAGTCATTTGTGTTAGAATCAAGTAAATTGGTCAGGAAGGCTGACAGAAATAGTATCTCGAGAGAACAAAGAAACTCAAATCAGTAACACTTTGCAAATATGAAAAACGTGCAACATAGCTATGAGAATAGAATCTTACACAAAATTATGAAGCAAATACATCTGTAAAGACTGGCCTTTAAAGGCAAATAAAAGAAAGCAATGCAATTTCAGACCAAATAATGAGCAAAAATACACTTGTTTTATTTAAAACTAAGAATGACCATGTTTCATATGTCATAAAATCCTGAACTTTTAAAAAGCCCAACCTGATTAGGCAACAGGGCAGGTAATACTTTCCACAGGCAGAAAACTAAGCTTATGCCAGAGCCCTGTGGCTCAATACCTCCGAAATACCTCTACCTTCTCAGGTAGAGACAACAGTCCTCTTATCTGAAGTTGCCTGCAAACTGATTTTGTAGTTTTCTAAGAAATTGTCATCTACTTTGAGTTTTTAAATTATTAGATCTGTCCATATGAAAATACTGTTTTACATGTGTAAAGGAAGAACAACAGCAAAATAATTAACAGACTTAACCATAAGACAGCATAACCACCTTTTTACACTGGTTTTAAGAAAAAAGTGTATTACTAGTATGTTCTTACAAAAAACACTCCCTCACCCCACACCCCAAAAAGATAGAAAAAGCAAGGACAAGAGCATAGGCACCAGCCTTTTAAGAAATCCAGATTCCTATTAATAACCTGACTTTCATGATACTGTATCCCACAGCTGCAAACATTCAGTACTTTGGGTAATCCTCAGACTTCCACAACTTCACACCTTGTTTATGGACAAAAAAATGTTTATTTCTGCTATTTTAGTAAATTTGGTTCAGTCTTCTGGGCAAGCATTAAAACAATGTTCTTTGACAAAATGCAAGAGCTGCGGTCATTCCCCCCCTCATTTCAATTGCATATCACTTTTTTGATGTAAAAACCAAAACCCTCTAAAATTTAAAGTTGCTTAATGCATATTCACAATATCATAAAGGAAGAGCTAATTAATGTAGGAACAACATATAACCTATATATCTGACACTGACACTTTCTAAAACAGGTTTAATGTAATTCCTTGAAGAATATTTCGTAAGTATTTTCTAAAATGTTGTCTTAGTAAATAGATTTGAATTCTAAGACAGTCATTTTAAGATAAAACTGAATGCTACAAAATAAAACAGTGTTGCCAAAGCCATGGAAAAGATGGAACGTATTTTATACAAAGCCTTTAAAAACAGAAATATAAATAATTTTATTTTAAAGCTGGTGGGGCCAGAATATAGCATTGCATTATTTTTGCCTTGCAATACAGCAGGAAGCGAGAGACATCCCCTCAATAGGTGCTGGTAAAACCAAACCCACCTGACTGGAGATGTCCATTGCGGCATGCCAGGTTAGTACTGTCATTATAGACCTCCATTTGCGGCTTGGAAATTTGCAAAACTGCCTGCAGCTTCTCTACATAGTAGAACAGAGGGGAAGGGAGGAAAAAGGACAAAATAAACAAACAAAAACCAAAAATGAACCAAGAAAGTTTATGTATGTTGAACACAGAAATGTCAAGTTCGGCTTCGTTATAGTTAAAAGATAAAAGGAATATTTCTATCTATTCTACATATTCAGCAAATGTGTAAGAAAACTCTGTTAGTATGAGCATGACTGAAAACAGCTTTAAAACTCACCCTTTATGGCTGAGTTAATTACAACAATCTTTCCAGCCTAGTGATTGCAGTTACTTCTCAGAAACAATGTTCAGGATGAATTCAATTTAATAAATATCTATGTTGATAACGCATTTCTGAAAGTCCTCCTCAAGGTGTTACTTTTGACCAGGTGCATGGAGTCCTCACTTCTCTACATAATAAACGTTCCACTTAAGTAGTTATAGCCAGTTAACATTTTACAGGAACCTTCAAACTTCAAGCAGAACACCATAGACATATTACATTTGTCTTTTGAGATCTCTATTTAGATATTTAATTGTCTTGAAATTAAGTCAATAAAATTATCATGTGAATTGTGTTTTTTACGAAGATTAACTTCAGAAACATATGAATACAATATTTATAAAGCTAAAGATTAAGGAGAAAGAAATTAACTCTGAGGAGTAATGAAAAACAGCCAACCCATAAGTCAAAGAGGTTTAAGGCTGCAAACACAGAAGAAAGGTTAGGGACTACTTGCTCTCTGCAGCTCAGCTACAGCTCCCGATTTTCCCACTGCAGTTAAAAACCTCTAGGCCATACTTTTGGGGCACTTTACTGCCTCTGTCACCTTTATTTCACACACATCCCTCTTGTTTTAAAAACCAACCACAGTCTGTAAGGATGCAAGGCCTACACAGTGAAGCTCTCTCTTTCCCTCCCTCTCTTTCCTTCTGCTCACCCCCACAAGAGGTAACACCACCAAGAAGCTGCAAGAAAAGAGATGCCAAGCAGAGAAGCTATATCCTCATACATTGCAAAAGCAGATGAATTCTACTGAAAATGTACACAATTAAGATCATAAATGACCTGCCTGGAGGAAGAAGTGCCATTCAGAGCCTGCAGATTGTACAACCAACTGCATGAGCACTTCCTTTCTTAGGCTTCTTTACCTGTTACAGATCTTTCTCTAATCTTTCTGCTTCATTCCTTTCTTCTTCTTCCTGCTCCTGATCACTCACTGCTTAGCTTTCCTGAGTAGTATCTTTACACTCATAGTTAAAGTGATGGCTTAATAACATTAAGGTTGAACAAGATGTGGTTTAGAAGGAAAACCTGGTAGTCACAGGCAAATATGAAAAGCTAAAATTCAAGATTAGTATGTGTACACAAGGTTTACTTCATTTTAAATTGAAAGCTTTGAAGAGTCAAAGTAAAACAAAACAAACAAAAAAATGTCAGTCACAAAAGAACAGCCTACGAATAATCACAAGCTCTTCAACTTCCAAAAAATTACCCTCATAAGATTTCCTCTCTGGAAGGGTAAGGAAAGTCCTTTTAGTACTACTTACTGCAGAGAGTACTACTTCAGTGAACACAGCACTCCCAAAGGAGGCAGCAGAATGGTCTATTCCAGCCCAGTGCATGCATCCCAAATGGAAAGAACATACAGGAAGCTCAGGAAACAAAATTAGTATTAATAGACTTTTAAGATATTAGATAATCAGCTAAGTTTTGGAGAACCTTTCTGAGCTTAACAAAAAAGACTTTCTAGTAAGCATCACCTAATAACATCAATTGGCTTGTGCAGGAATTCAGGAAATGCTATTTGCTTCAATGCTACAGTTTGACACTGGGTACTACAATTATCAATGCTTAGCTAGCTCTACATATTCAGGAACTCCAGAACTCCAACCAAAGAAGGAAAAAACATAATCCAACTGTTGCCCAGTTTCAATTCAGAGTCCTCTCATCACATTACCTATTAACATTTTACTATTGCAGGTAAAATTTCAAAGAGCAAATATATCACCTTTCTTTAGGGACTGTATAACTGTAGGATCCTCTGGAATATCAAAAATAAAGTTAAATTGAGCTTTTAAATATTATTCCAGGGAATTATAGGATAGCATCATCTTCCATTTAAATGCTTTCTCCCTATTTTTCCAGACACTGACAGAAAGTTTACAGATTCTCATTCATTATTTCACCTTGATGATACAACACTGACATAAATCTACAAAAAAAAAAAACAAAAACAAAAAAAACCACTGCAGCCACTGTCTTTAGGCAACACCAGAGCTTGAGTTCAAGGAAACCAATTTCTACTATAAAAATGCTACCTTGTAAAATAAGCCTGAAGCAAAAAGCACTATCTCCTCCAAGAAAGTGAAATATTCCTAAAGGTGTCCATTGAAGACTGTTATCTATACAGGCAGAATAGAGGAATATTAATACTCTCCAAAGAGGATATTGATGGCAGATATTTGAATTATGTGTCACATACACTCTTCAATCAAAATACTAAGTACTGAAGCTACACTAAATACACAGAAGGCACATATTGTGACAGAAATCTGTGCCCCTACAGAAAGTCCCTCTGAAATGAGAGCACAAAACACATAAAGAGCATTAGAACTGAATAGTGTAGCCCTGGCCATTGCAGCCAGCTATCCTTAGGAACAACAAGCTGCCAAGTTCCGCGTATTGACCGTAGAAAACGAACACCCTCCTGTCATTCTAAATACATCAAATTTAATGGCTCTAACATGGGTGATCAGTCACCCAGGAGAGAACAGGTGTGTGACCATCAAAGCAAGGTTTAACCACAGAACAAACACACCCTAAAGCATGTCAAAAATGGGGGTCACCACCAAATCAAATGGTAGAAATTTCAAGTCCCCTGACAGCCAGCACAACCCAATATTGTCAATGGACTGTCAAAGCAATCAAGTCCCCTTGAGGTGACCTGAGACATGCCAGCAGTCACTTCAGCTTTTAGACTATTACACAGTACAGCTTTGAACAGAGTATGAAAAAAAATTTCGACTCAAGATGAAAACAGGGCTGAAAGTAGAAAACCCATCATTCACAGTGGGTAGCTCCATCTTCTTCCAACATTAAAAGGCATCAGTGGGGTCATGGAACTTAAATTTACAGTGATGTACCAACACTTAAAAAAAAACCCAAAAAACCCCACAACAATAACACTGAGCAGTTTCAAGGGACAGTTGTAATCAGCATGACTTAATTTTTGCTTTCTATGTACTACCAATGTAACCTGCTTGACTAGATGGCATTTGAGTTAGGCAGTCTGCAATCACATCATCATCTAGCAAGCAGGGTGAAATATTTGGTATTATTGTCTAGTTTGTTTTATCCTTTCAGCTAATGCAATAAAGGATTTGCCGTTTCTGACTTAAGAAAGGGAGAAATTCCACAAAGCTAGGAAACAACACTCTTATGAGCTCAATAGGAAAAATCACTTCATTAAACAGTAATAGCTTCAAGAGCCTCATGCTTAATTCAACCACAAAAGGATCTTTACACCACAAAAACTGCCAAATATTTGTAACAGGCTAAACCACTTTGGAATGACACATGGAACTCAACTCTAGATAACCTTAAATTTCTATAAAACCCATGTAAAATATCAGCAAAAATAATAAAAAAAATGCTGTCAATACCTCAAAGTTAGTTAGATGGCATAAAAATATTACTCAAATAGAACCCTAACGATCAAACTTGTAGGGATTTAAAGTCATTGAAATATCTCTCCAAACCACATATTTTGTCTTCCTAAGGGGCACATGGCTTCACTTGCTCCTTTTTATCCAAATTTCACTTTTAAGTACATTGCATAAAGCACATCCTCAGTAAAAATTAACAAGAACCTAGGCAGAACAAGTACTAAACTGATAATTTAAAAATAAAACATTATTTTACATCAACTAACACAATAAACACTATTCTATCTGTTCACCTTTCAATCCACACTCTGAAGTAAACAAATAGCATGTGATCACACATACTGGTAGAAGAGACAAATATACTTCAACTTTAGGGTTTTTTGTGAATGTTATGCTTTGTTTCTTTTCAATCAGATCACAGCAAGTAAGCAACTTACCAACACTGCAAGCGCTACTGAAGTAATACAAGCAAGGATGAAGCACTACCCACAAAACACTGTTTCGTCAAGCTTTGAGGAACAGCAAACTTTTTTTCTATAAAGAAATTCTAATTACTTGTCATTAGGATGTATGCAACAAGCCATACCTTATGAAAGACTGCTAGCATGTAATCACTTTCACTGTATTGTTCACTAGCTCATATTACCTCTAGAAGTCAGCCTTTAACCCTAGTAAGTGGAAAATATCTTTCCTCTACATACTAAAACTGTACCAAGAAACACCCATACTAAAGCACAGAAGACAGATGCCTCTTACATCTCCTGTCCCCTTCAATTTTTTTCTACATATACTAAAGACATTAGGTACTCAAGGGAAACAAAAGGGGCTCACTTCCTTGGGGTTGTCACAACTTCCCTGTCAATGACCAGTTAGGACCATAGAACCACGAAGTGTAAAAGGAGAAAAGAGCCCAAGTTTTCCCATCTGCTCTAGAAGAATGAGTTAGTTGAACTCCACACAAGAGAGGGTAAGAGTAAAGCCGAGACATGCAAGTTAAAATCAAGTACATTTGTTAGCGTACCTTTAAAGAGCAATTAAATAATCCTTATTTTAATTTTACTGATTGAACTGAAAGCATTTTTGAAGTTTTAAATTTAGAGGATGCACTACACAGAGCCATAGGTATGTCTGATGTTTGATGGGAGGATCTTTTACTCTCTTAAGAGTTTTTATGCAACATTTAATTTTAATAAAGCTAAAGCTATACAACACTATGCTTCTGAAAACAGTGACCTTACCTTCTATGTTTAAAATAGAACACTACTAGAAAAGAATCAAGAAATTAGGATTTCACAACCTTATGGTCTACATGATGTTGAAGAATTATCATCATCATCACTATTATTATTTACTACTAATAAGGAAAATTGTTAATGTAAATGACAGCAAAATCAACAGAATATGAATTAGTCACATTTACAGGAAGCACATTTGGCACTCATGATCAGCAATATATCATAAATTTCATGACACTACTAACAGAAAAATCCTGAACAAACTCCATCAGGAGTTAATCAAGACTTCCTCATTTCATGAGTCAAGTGTACCATGATATAAAGACTTCTCAGTTACTTTTATACCTGAAAGTGGGTCATGAAATTCCATTTTCAAAATCCATCAACAGCACTCACTCTCAACTAAAAATTAAACTAAAGAGACCCTACAAAGATAATGACTCCTTCACTTTAAAAATCAAAGTAATATTTTAGAAGAATACATTAAATGAAGTTGTGCAAATAATCACAAACTTTCCAAAGTCATGAATTGTAACTGGTACCTAAAAGCTGCAACCGATCCTTGGCCATTGCCAAATTTGTCATCATTTTAGATTGGAGACGTCGAGCCCGCTCACACTGCTCACCTTACAAAGAAAAATCCATGTTAAAACACAATTTGGCAAATTAAGTGCTAAAATACTGATACCCAGCCTTCCCTCTTCCTCCTCCCACCTTTTATCCATCCCCTCCACTAAGTAATTTCATTACAAAACCAATGAACAAAAGTCTAAATATTCCTATTTAATCAAGAATTTAAAGTTAGGTGACACTAACTGCTTTACAATAGTGCTTATAGAGAGATGGGAACCCAAACACCGCTTTGCATATTGTCTAATATTTCATGCTGACCTAATATGTCCTTTGTTTCTGCATTTCTCAGAACAGAAATCAAATTAAAAAAGATTTTTAAAAAGCTTGAAAAGTGACTGAGAGGCAAGTACAATTTGAAAGAATTAATTTTGACATAATTAACCGATTTAAATTCAGTTGACTGTGTCCCTTTACATTTCAAAACACAGAATTAGACAGTAACACCACCACTTCCTCAGAAATATTGTCTGTTCAAGTCAAGCTTTTATTTTTTTTAAATTGTGCAATTTATACAGGTTCTATCGAATGCCCTGGTATTGCCCCCTAAGTAAAATCACCATAGAATTTTAAACATAGCTGAGGAACAAAATGTAAGTCTGCAAAAACACTTACAGGTTTAGGTTTGGGGCAGGTGATTTGGGTTGCTATTACCGTAATTATAATATTATTTTGAGGACAGAGATTCTCAGCAAGACCCTCATTACACCTGTATTTCTATGGTACATACCTGCTTCTACACTAAATATTAAAATGTTAAAATGTTTCCACATAGAGAGATGGCCTTATTCCTTTATAGGAAATGTTCAGTTACTTTGGCCTAAGTTATTCAGAAACCCAATGTCAGGCCATTCCAAATTGGGAGGTTTCTTTTTAGATTATACTGAAGGGAATATAAAATTCTGCATAAGTGAGAACATGAACTGTCAACTTCAGCAAAAATCAAATCAAAACTCAGTATTTTGGCACTCCCATTATATAAGAAATCACGTGTTTTACTTGACAGTGTTCATGAACTCCTTATAATTTTGCAGAGTCTGAAAATATTTGGAGCAAGATTTCCATGTGACATAGACCAGAATATTAAGGTAGAACAGAGAAATGGACCAAAGTTCACCTACAGCTAAAATGGGAATAAGAAAGATCCTTATAAAATAATTCATACAGCAGACTGCTCCTAGCCTCTACCATATTTAATAATATTGATTTCTCACTTCAAAGAAGCCATAAACCAATATCAGTTCCACAAAACTCAAAACTGGCTTACCTTGACCAATTACTAAGACAGCTATTCCTTTTTCCAGTTCTTCAATTCCTTTCTTATACCATTCAACAGCTTGTTCCTTTTGTCCTGCTTAAAAAGGAAGTGAGCCCATTATTTTCTTGAACGAATTAAAGCTTAGGAATAGTTCTATATAATGTTAGATAAAACAAGTAAGAGAGAGGAAGAGATATTTGAACAAAATCCTGTGATTTAAAAAAGTCTTAAAGGGACACTGTCAACTTTATATCTACCTAAATATCAAATAAGCTTTTCTATTAAAAACAGTTACTACGCCAGCCTCAAATCACTTTTGCCTGTTTTAAGAATTATTCGACATCTGCCTTAAAAAAAAAAATCCCCCTTCCCCCCCCACAAAAAAAAAAAAAAAAAAAAAAAAAAAAAAAAAAAACCAAAAAAAAAAAAAAAAAAAAAAAAAAAAAAAAAAGCAGCTCACCTACACATATTCACTCCCAACAGAAATGGTGAAATTAACAGGTTTTACTTCTGGGACATCAACTAGATGTGCCTCTTAATCTTCCAGTGGTAGCCAGTAATAACACTAATAAGAGCCAACATAACACTAGGAGCACAGAAACTCAAGAAGAAAAGCAACAAGTCTAAGACACTACATGAGAGAGATGAGAGACATGTCCCTGGTTAACTTTTGTACAGTGCAGCTCATTTGTCCTGAGGGTATTTCTTTGTTTATGCTGTTGTGAAACTGCTGTTATTAGAGGTGTGTGTCAACATTAACGTGAAGCACAAGGAGAGTTAGAGCACACCTCTGTACCAACCGCATCCATGAAAACACAACCATGAACATGCCTATGCCTGACCTAAGCTATGTGACACCAGGACTGCAAGCCATCCACTGAAAACCTATTAATATCTACTTCATATTGCTTCCTTTCTATAAATACTCTGCATTAAAAACATAATTACCTGCATAAGGAAAAATACTTTTGCAACGTAATTATATCACGCTAAGTATGCATTTCCATAGAGGAACCTAACTGATTAGGTATTAGAACTTAAAAACTGAGCAGCATTAACATGCCATTAACAGTAGGAAAAACTAAAACTGCCTACAATGAAACTTCAGCTATCAGTACCCCAGTTTCACATGACATAATGCTTCCCAAAACTATTCCTAAGTGCCAGTTACCAGTGGTTGTGTGCCTCTACACTCAAATCTTTTGATAATTTAAATCCCAAACCTATTTTCTAGCAAATTTCAGTGTTAGTAAAAATATTCCTAGAATCCTCTTCAGGGTTTTCTCTTGATAAAAAAGAAATCTTTAATAATAACATTTGGCAAGCTCCCCTGCGCAGGTAATTTCATGCTTTGCTCTTCTTACCACCACAAACCACAGAGCACTTGCCTATAGTCATGAACACCACACACCTTCAAAGTCATTCCATTACTGCCCTTTCTTCACCAGCCTCATATATCCTGACAGTTAACAACAAAGCTAGATAAATTAAATCACCCAAGGTGAGTGACTTCAATCCTCTCTGGATTTTTTCTTTAAGCTTCATCTCCCCACCACCCACAGAAACAGTTTCAACTGCAATGTAAATCATAAATCTAATACTGATTATAGCTAAATAAAAATCTGGTTTGAGATTATTCCAGCTACCTCTGCTAACAAAGCCTGAATTGCTTTGTTATTCTTTTGGGCAGCCGCAAACATGCCAAGGTCATCATTAAAATTTCACTTCCAGCTTTTATCTGGAGAAAGTTTTAAAAGCACAATACCACACCAAGCTGTTTGCAAAGGTTGTGCTCCAACTCCACACAGAACGGTTGACTAGTTCTCAGTGATTATGACATTAAAAATAAAATAAATGTCACATTCCTTGGAAGCTGTTGATTTGCTATATTGGCTCTGGCAGAAAGGAACTCACTTTCCTCAAACAGCCCCAATGGCACTTTGTTTTGGATTTGTAACTAAAACAGTCGATAACACTGTTTTGAAACGTTTTGGGTATTGCTGAACAGCACAACCTCAAGGTTTTCTTTTTCCCACCTAGACTCTCAGTGAGTAGGCTGAGGGTGCAGAGGAAGTTGGGAGAGGACACTAGCAGGATAACTGACCCAAACTGGCCAACTGGAATACTCTGAGTCATGCAATATAATGCTCATCAATAAAAACTTGGGTAGATGAATAACTGGATGGGGGCTGTCTTACAAGGCAATCATTGCTTGGAAAGATTTCTCACTTTTTTTTCCCCTCACTTTTGCTTTTCCTATGCTCTCCCCTGTCCCACAGAGAAGAGTAAACAAGCAGCTGTGTGGATGCTTAACTGCTTGCAGAGGTCAACACACCACATGTGCCTTCTTAGGAAAAGGTATTGGGGTTAATTGTGAAAATACCAAAACAAGAATAATTGCCCCACTAATTCAGAAGCACAAAAAATTGCCAGAAGTGCTATCAAAATTACTGAAGTATGCATAGCTTCCATAACAGCAAAAAGGCCGAATAACTAACAGGCTATTAAATAATTCAGAAATTCCAACCATTTCACACCCTATTCTAACATAGGGTTTTCTCTTTGATGCTATAAAAAGCTTGTTTACAGATCAAAAAAAAAATTCAAAGATAGACAAGTATTCTGGTAAAATCAGATAAGCAAATAACAAATCTATGTATTAAAGGGAGCTCTTTCTCAATGGAATGTGCATTGCAATTGCAGGCCTTTAACAGTTGTGCAACTGCTCATACTGGCAGCAAAGATCATCTTACTCAATGTATGGCCTGTGCAGCCAATTCATGCATGATCACCCTAAAGATATCTACAGAGCAAGTCCATGATTAAAACTGGTATTTAATGGCTTACCCTCCAAATCACCAATAATTAAAGGTCACAACAGTGGAACAGGTGCCTGATAAGGTTAGACTGCCCCTCCTCACAGAACCATCATCAATACCAAAGCTTTCAGCTATCTTACCTTCTTTCATGGTTTGTCCCTATGACCCTCAGTGCTCTCTCACTGTACCTCTGTGCTGAACTAACCTTGCTGAACACGGTGCAAGTTTTTTCTTCTCTCCCAGAGCACACCACTGCCACTCCCAAATTGTCAACGCAAAGGAGGACACATCCCACGCTTTTATGGTGCTCTCAGCATGCAGCTTCCATTGAAGGCCTACTCCTACATTTTTAATCTCCTCCTCTAGGATAGCAGTTTCATTAAAGCTCAACTGAAAGTTTAGAGTAAAGCATTCTGACTTTTCCAGAGAATTTTGAAAACCAGCATAGCATGTCCCCAAGGCCTACCTTTTGCACGCTGACAGGATCATGCTGCTGCGTTTAGAATAAATGATTAAATTTAATTCAGTATCAAGTATTTTGTTTAGTTGGATTTTTTTTAATGCTCTACAAAAGGAAAAAAAAATCCTCACTCCTCTGTTTTATTTCATTGAACGCTAAATGTCCACCTTAAGGTCTTCCAATCACACAGCGGTAGGTTATTAGGTTTTTTAACTATGCATGTCAAACAGATTAAGAAAAACATTTTTTAAGAAACTGCCAAAATACAAGTATTTATTTCCTTAAAAGTCACACCACTCCAAATGGGTATTTTGAGGGCCAAGTATTCTGAAGCCTCGCTTCAGCACTCACATCATTTGTCAGGCAGTGCATTATTGGATGCACCCTTATTATTGTCCTTGGTGCTTTTGTTGTCCGGCTGGCTTGGTGAAGGCTAGTTACAGTCACATACCCGCCCGCAATTTTTAATCCCCTCACCCGGAGCTCCGCAGCGAAAACTCTTAAGTTTTTGGGGAGAAATACAAACACTTGTATTGCAAGGGGAACGAGCCCGAGCCGCAGCTTTGTGATCCGACCCGCACCTGCGGGGCTGCGGCAGGGACGGACCCGGCCGGGGACCAAAGCACCGCCACCGCATGCGGGCACAGCACGGCTCAAGCCCCGCACACACCGCCCGCAGCCCGCGTTTCTCTCGGGAGCGGGTTTTGTTTGCTCTTAGCTGAAAGCGGTTCCACGGCACAGGGCCTTCCTGCCCTCCCCACCCACCCCGGGGCGGCCGCGGGCTCGCCCTCCCTACCTGTCTCGTCCTCGTCGATGCGCAGAGCCATGGAGATGCACTCGAAGGCCCGCTTGTGGCACGCCCGCACCGTCTCGGGCGCCCCGCCGGGCTCGGGCGCATCGCCGGCCCCGGCCCTGCTGCCCTTGGCGGCCATGAGGGCGCCGCGGGAGAGGCGCTCGCAGAGCCAGGCGAAGAGCAGCCCGAGCTGGAAGGCGACGAAGCGGAGCAGGGCGAAGGCGGCGAAGAGCGGGTACGAGAAGTAGTACAGGTTCCGCTTGTGCGGGGACGCCGCCGCCGCCGCCCCCGCCGGCGGCACGGGGGGCGCCGGCCCGGGCGGCGAGGAGGGAGAGGTGCCGGCGGCCGGAGGCGCAGAACTGGAGCCGGCTGAGCCCTTCTTCTTCCCTCGGCCGCCCGGAGAATTCATTCACCGCCGTCGCCATAACCCGCTGCCAGGGACTGACAACAACCGGCCATGGCGATGGCGGCGGCGGCGACGCCCCTTTCGGCCGGCCCAGGGGGAGGGACGGCTGGCGGGATGCGGGCGGCCCCGGCCGGAGGCGGAGACAGGTGGCACCGCCCCTGCCGCCGTGGGAGCCGACGGCACGGCGCCTACAGCGCCCGGCCTGCCCCGCTCCCGCGGCCCGAGGGGAGGGCTCTCGGAGAAGCTCAGCGCTGGGCCTGGAGAGCACAGAATCACAGAGTCGATGTGTAAGGAAAAAGGCCTCTGGGATCATCGGGTCTAGCCTTTAACCGATGTAAAACTGGACCACAGCACTAAGTACTACCAAGGTTCTTGGACATGATCAGGAGAGGTGCTTGTACCACCTCCTCGGGCAGTCCATTCCAGCGTTAACAACCCCTAATGTGAAGAAATTCCTCTTAGTGTCCAAGCTGGACCACTGCTGGCACAGCCTGAGACAATGTCCCCTTGTCCATTTCGCTGGTTGCCCGGGAGAAGAGGCCGTCTCCCACCTGGCTACAGCCTCCTTTCGGGGAGTTGCGCAGTCCGACTGTGAAAGCCCCAGCCGGCTCCAGCCCTGGCCGAGGCCGTCCAGTGTCGGCCCATGACACGCACCGAGCGGACGGGCGATGAATAATTTAATAGGATTAGGTATTCTGACTGGGGTTGTGAGCCGCCCCGCGGCACAATGCAGCGCAGGTTCCTGGCGCCGCTCCCGCCTGCAGTCATTGCTAGTGGCACACAGGCAGAGCCCGGGGAATTCCCTGGCACGGAGAGGCGTGGAGCAGCCAGTCACCCACGGTGTCCCTGCTCCCGCCGCTGTGGAGCTGCCCCCGGGAGCGTGCTCCGGTGCTTTGTTTGCTCCGCAGCCCTGTAATGGGAATGACAGGCTGTCTCCTCACATGCAGGGAGCTAATGGAATTCGTTATACATTATAGATACATCGCTCTGGACAGAAAAAAAAAATCCACTCTCCTTACCAAAAACGAACATGCAGTTTTCCAAGCCCTTGTCAATTATTTGCCCAGCCATAATATTTATTTATTTGTGTCTCTACCAGAGATAGATCCTCCAGCTCCCTTCTCTTTTGATTATTTCGAACCTTTAAAATGCTTTGGTACCTTTGGTCTAGCAACTTAGGAGAGGCATCCATACAGCAGCACTTCTGTGCCTACAGCTATATTCACCACTTCAGCAAACACTTCCCTCTCTGCTTCAATCTTCCCACCTTGGTGGTTGCATTGTCTGTTAGCTGATCTTTCTCACGGTTGTTTTGCTTTGTCACACACCCTCTGTTCTGCAAATAAAATACTGAGCAATAGTAGATTATGCCAGATCATCTCTGTGCTGCACCTCTGAACTGCACACAGGAGGTGAGACAGCCCTAAAACTGCAGACAGATAATTCAGTGCACAAGCAAGTTTCAGCCAGCTTATAGCAAGAAATGGCAGTTGGCTAAATTAAAAGGATATTCCAAACTAAAATCACTACTGTCTGCAATATTTTATTTGTTCTTCCAAAATTACTATAAAACTACTGGGTTTTTTCTTGTTTATGCCTCATAAATTTACTTTCAGTTGCCCCTGATAATGTGTATTTATTTTCTTAAATGACAGAGTGGTTTATGGAGTGGATGGAATGACAGAATGGTACACAGCGTACAATTTTCTTACTGTGTAAAATACAGAATGTTATCACATATAAAATAACACACAAACATGTAACAACTATTCATGACCTAGACCATTATTAGACAGACAGTGAACATACCAGTGCTGAAAAAAATGGAGCGATGTACATCAAGTACTTTTCTTCTGTGTTTTGTAAGAAGGATTATGTACTTCTATTATGAAAATATTATCAAGTATGTTCCAGCTCACTCATGAGTGGAGAAATTTTTTTTTAGTATACATAATTGTCCTTTAAAAAGTCTCATTTACTGATACAAAGGTTTAACAGATTTTGTAATACTAAAGAAATTCCATAAGTTTCAAGCATTGTTAACACTAAGTAGCATTCAAAAATATGAAATAGGCCTATAACAACAGATTCTTGATCCACTGTCTTTATTATCCCACTACTATCTAAAGTATCATCCCATTCCTGAGCAAAATAGAAAAACCAGGGAAGGAACAAGTTTATTAACAAGGACAGAGTGAACGACAATAGAACACAACAGATCTCAATCAATCCTGACTAGTGAGTTTATTCAGTTATTTTTACTTTTTAAAAAACTTAGAATGACACCTTTGTGAATCATGTGACTGTATCATGACAAAAAAAGAGTGTGCTTTTTAGGGGTGTAAAAACACATTGAGCCAAAACACAGTTTCAAAAGCAGAAATCAGTGAGAAGTTGTGAGAAAGTCTTAGTGCTTTTAGTGAAAACCTACAGAACCAGTTCACTGTTTTGGCTATTAAATATTTTAGTGTTCTGCAAGTTGAATTTCCCTACCCTCCTGTATTAAGACTGCCCTAGCAATCATTGGACTTGTCCAGTGAATGTCCAGTGAACCGTTCTAATTAATAATCTGGCTAAGATTAACGCTAGTTTGAAAAAAAAAAAGAGCACAAACCCTTAAACCACATCAGAGCAGTGGGTGGCGTTGTGCTGGTTAGGGAGATATCCTGACTCAGCAAGGGTTCTGATGAACACCAGCAAGGGGTGGAAGAAGTGAAGGCTCCTTCTCTGGAGTGGGCAACTGTTGACTCTGCTCTGAAGATTGAGGACTTGTGAAATACAGGAGATACAGTCTGATGTCTCAGCAAAAGATTTGGTAACCTGAGCAGACCAGCATTACAGTCAAAGGAACAACTTTGTTGTTGTTGAAAGGTGCAACTACCCTGAAACCATGATTTACCATTGCACAAAAAGGTAAGTTGGAAAATCTTTTTTCTTTCCCAACATGACCTCTAAGTGAAATTCTCTAAAATATCATTACTAGAACATGATGAAAAATTCAGGGAGAGGCTCAAAACTGACTGAAAATCTTACCACTCTTCACATTAAGAAATTGTTTGTATTCCTGTTTTAAGTACAGAAATCTGTTTTCACCTCACCTCTTCAGCATCAGGTAAGTTTACCAGCACTAAGTACTAAAATAGACACAAAGATAGGACATAGTTCTTCTTTAATTCCACGTTCTTCAGTTGAGTATCAAATCTGTGACTGACTGCACTAGTTTTTGAGCCTGCTTATCACACTGGTAACATTGTCAGTTCTGCAAACATTATTTCAAATTCATTTATGTACACACACTTCATTATTGCCACTACTAGATGATTACATCAGAGCAGAATCTATTGAAAACATGGCATTTTCTGTTATTTCTCCATTTCACTAATCTTTTAGGAGCATCAACTAGATCATTCATACATATTGACATCACTGCAGCAAGAAAACAGAAAAGTACACCTATTTTTGTAAAACAACAAAAGAAAGTTTATTTTATAAAAACCCCAAACAAACAAACGCCCCCCCATCAAATCAAAACACCCCAAAACCGCAAACCTACAAAAATTAAACTACTTTGTCAATTTGAACCCAAAAATATTCTTAAAGTGTTTTAGTTCACTAGCACAAACCACATTACCAGACAAAGGATTCACAGAATCATTAGGGTTGGAAGGGCCCTCCAGAGATCATCTAGTCCAGGCCCCTGGCCAAGGCAGGGTTTTCACAAGCAGGTGACAAAGGAATGCAGCCAGCAGGTTCTGAAGCAGGTCGTCTCCTCTAGACAAGGAAACTTCATGACCTCCCTGGGCAGCCTGGCTTCCAGTGCTCTGCCACCTTCAGTGTCAAGAGTTCTTTCTCAAATTTAACTCCTAACGAAAAGAAAACAACCAGGCACAGATGTTCAAACACTGGTACAGTTTGTAACAGCACAGCAGCTACAGAAGCGGCAGAAAAAACCCCTTCCATTTCCTGACAGCTTCAAGTCAGGAAAGGATGACTGAAGTTGATCCCTGGTGAAAGCTGACCAGGTGCGATTTTGTTAACAGAGAGAAAGCTGACGTCCACCACTCACTTTTGTGCAAACCATACTCTACGCAGCTCTGGAAGGTTATTTCACCAACAAAACCCCACTTTCAGACCCAAATTAACTTCAGCAATGTTGTTTTTCGTGAACATCACAGTGACCTCCTCAGACACCAGGCCGCATTGATTCCGAACACACTTCTGTACCCCCAAACCCCGGGCTGATTTGGAAGCGAACACACCCCGCGACTGTTATTCCCGACAGGCTGCCTGGGCACGGGACCCATTCCCGTCCTGGCGCTCCGCTCCGCCCTCCCCGCGGCCGCCGGGGCTGGGCGGGGCCCGCGCAGGCGCAGTGCGCCGGGGGCCGGCCGCGCGACCGCTTCACTGACGTCAAAACAATTCGCGACAGCGGCCCCGGTTGCTGCGGAGCGCTTCCCGGTGCCCGCCGATCCCGGTGTCCCGCCCATCCCGGACCGACCGTCGGTGAGAGCCCTGCGGCGGAGCCGCCTCTCCCCCGCGGGGCGCCCGGGGCAGGGCCGGGGGCCGCGTCCGCACGTGGCCCGCAGTTGCGGCGCGGCCCCGGCCCGGCCCGGCCCTGCCCGCGGGGCTCTCGGGGCGCTGAGGCGTGGGGTGGCTTGGGGGGGGGAGTCGCGGGCACGGGAGGGACGGACGGACGGATGGAAGGAGGGGAAAGCGATGTCTCCGGCTTCCCGGGGTGGGGTGAGTGCTGTAAATTCTAATCCCAGTACTGCTCTCTGCAGCGGACGTAACGCGAAACTTAAAAGCACTTCTCGGTTCTGCGAGCGGGAGAAACCAGTTCAAGTTTGGCGCGGGGGGGAGCACGGAGCAATTCCCTCTGCTTTCTAGTAATTGTGCCTTGGTAACCATTAGTAACCAAGTGATGCAATATCACTTAACTCACATGGGCTTCATCTCAGCCTGCTGACCAGTTTTTTTATTGCTTTCCAAGATCTTCCTGTACATCCATCAAATTTCACTTTACGAATCATGGAGGGAGAACAGATTATGGAGGGACAGCCACAGGTATTACAAGAAATGTTTTATGTGCATTATGATACATGCATTAAAGGAGCGTTTTAGCTTTGCTAACCATGTGTTATTTTACAGGTTCCGGAAAATCCTCATTCCGAATATGGCCTCACTGAAAACGTAGAGGTAACAAAGATTTTGTTGCAGTGGAAGTTACATTTGTAATTGGGGAAAAAAGTTGAATTCTGAGTCTAACTTCAGAAAATGTAGTATTCTCAATGGAGCTAAGCAATACCTGTCCCTTGCGGCTGTAAATATATTTTCTGTTGTGCTACTTCCATTGTACTAAATGGTACTGAAGTAAATAATGAGCCTTTTAATGAGCTGGGATTTTTTTGGAAGCTTCTTATGATTATTATCTCTTCTATTGCTATCTCTGAGAGATACAGATACATATTATGGCACAAAAAAAGCCATTCACATTAGGCTTAACCTATGCTGAGTAGACTGGGACAATTACTTCCTAACTCTGGCATTATTTACTCTGCTTATTAAAGAAAAGCCTTCCGTCTCCCTTTATTATACCTACCTACTCTGTGCTAAGCTTTTGCAGAAACTATTCTTAAACATCTTATGAGACCTATCTCTCTGATAACTACTTGTCTTTATGCCTCAGCTTCTGTGGTTTCTGCAGACCCATAACACATTGGTCCTGTGTCAGTAGATTTATGTACATTGCATTGAATACATTTGGTTTACTGGCAGTGGGAGGGTATCACTTTTCAACTACAGTTAATGTGTAAGATGGTTCAGCACTTCTTGATCAAAAAGTACCTGGAAGCATTTTGCATATGCTTTCTTTAAAGTGTCCATCTCTATTTGAGTAGAGCACCGTGACAAAGTACTTGACATTAGAGGCGTCCCCTTTGTCAGGCTTCTCCTGAATTCCTTGTTCTTTTAGCATTTTGTGTTAGAAAAATATGTGTACAGGGACCATTAGCTGAGATTCTCGTTAGCAGTCATTCCTATCTTAGTGGTGTACAGTTCAAATTAGTGAATGCAAAAGCAGAAATAAAAATTACTGGGATTGGATGTCTTCTCTTGTAGAAAACTTCAACTTCCAAACATTATTTCCTCAAAACATAGGAATTTAACAGAAGATTCCTCTGGATTAGGTTTTTGTGCAAGGAAAAAATATCCACTTAAATATTCTCAAAAGATATAAAGAAATTATTGCCATTGAATTGCAGAGATGGGTACTTTGCACACACACTTCAAAGTAAATGTGGCTGCTGATTGAAGGATACCTTCAAAAAGATTACCAATGTTCATGCACTTTTTTTTTTTTCCCAGAGGATAGTAGAAAATGAGAAACTAAATGCCGAGAAAACATCAAAGCAGAAGGTGGATCTTCAGTCATTACCCACACGTGCCTACTTGGATCAGACAGTTGTACCTATCTTGCTACAGGGGCTTGCTGTTCTTGCAAAAGAGAGGTAAGATGCTTCCATGTTCCTTTTGTTCCTAGGAAAATGTAGGTCTTAAACTTGGGCAGTGCAGCACCTCTCCGGCCTTGCACACCAAATATGGTTTTGCACTTTGTAAGATCATAATTAAAACAGGTTTGTGAAGCTATCAGTTACCGTGATTGACCGTGCAGGATGGGTCCCTCACTTAGGCACGCATGGCATGGTAGGAGTTACTGACTGAATTCATGATCTCCCAATGAGGTACACTACTGCAGAAGTTTTAGATGGAAAAATGGGAGGGATTTTATCACATAATTGACCTTAGAGAAGCAAGGCAAGAGGATGTTCTAGTTCTGAAGATTTTTGTAGTGTGGAATTATAAAGAGTTCTGCTTGACATTTAAGAGAAGGAAATACAAATCAGGCACGACATGCATCTTTGTCAGAGATTAAAATACTTTCTGCAGGGTGAGGCTGAACCTGCACTGTCAACACAGTAAGAAGCAGACTGATGGTTTATCCTCTGAGTAACTATTACGCTGTTGAGGTGCCTCAGCTCTCTTTACTAGTCGGTGTAGAAAGGTATCCTTCAATAACAGCAAACAGGTGTTCATCTTAAGAAAACTAATTTCTAGCCTTTTGGTGTATCCTGACTAGTGGAAAATCATGCTGTGTGTAACCATCTCTCAAACTGAAATACAATAAAAAGCTGGTATGGATGACCTTAATTGCATCGTGGCACTTACAGTCAGAAAAACCATCAACATTGTCTGAACTTCAAAAGGAGTTGGGATTTCCAACTGCAGTGTACAGACAGCTACTTAAGCAAAATTAGGCACCTGGGAATGTGCACACCTGAGGGATGTGCAGACCTTAAGCTGACATGTGTGGGAGTTCTGCTGCAGACTCAATGTAAAACACAGCCCAAGGTTAATACCCCATTAATACCCCACCCTTACACTCTGGATACTTGTGTGACATGCAGACTTTTTCCTTCCCTTTCCCTTGCCTTGCCTTTTTTTCCATTTTCTTTACTGGGGCTCATCACAGGAGTGAAATTGGATCACTGATAGGAGGGGTTGGGGAACAGACAGGTAAAAATCTGAATAGTAGGAACCTGCTGGGTAAAAGTGGCTGTTCATCTGAGCATAATAAACCCTCAGAAGTGAGGAAGTGAATTATCAGCTCTGCTTAAAATTGAACACAAAAGTAACTAGTGCATGCTAAGTTCTTTTTCAAAGGAATATAGAAATGTCCAGGGAACAGCCCAGTACATCTGATGATCATACCTGGGATTCAGTAGAAAAAAACATCCACAGTAGTGAGCATATGGATAAATGACATATTTGGGAGGAGGTCAATACAATTTTTGTCAGGTCTTTTAAGTGTCTTGGAGTTTATTGAAGGAGTTGGCAAGCATATGTAAAGAGGAATGCAGATGATGCAGTCTGTCTGAATTTCCAAAAAGTTTTTCACATAGTTACTAACAGCTTTTAAAGAAAGTTACTTGCTGTTGGGATTAAAGGAAACACCTTTATATGGATGAGGAACTGATGGGAAGATATGAGACAGAGGGTAGAAGTAAATGCTGAATTTTCATGGTGAAATGAGCTCAACACTAGAATAATAGAAAAGCTGTCTTATAACAATTTGAAGGAATGGCAGACAAAAGTTGTTAATGAGACTGAGTTGTACAGAATAGATTAGGGAGTTTTGTGTTTCAGTTTCTAAGTTGATTGATTGTAAATAATTGCACAGGAACTTCATAGAACTGTGAAGACTGCCATGAAAAATCTAAACTGACAGTGACATTGAATCCAAATAAACATGAAATTGTGTACCTTGGAGGGTAGTGAAAAATACTGACAAAATGTTAGATTCTGAGCTGAAAATTACATTTGTGAAAACATGTATATGTCATGTGTATACATGTATATGTCAGTGCACTGTTCTAATCATTAATAAATTCTGAGTGATAAGACTTAAAAATTGAAGGGGTAAAACCAACTTAAAGGAGTAAAAAGCTAGCATAATGTCACTATTTAATTTTGTGATGCTCTTGTATTTTTAATATTATGTATAATTCCTCTGTATTCTGGTAGAATGTGAAAAAGTGGCAGTGACAAGGTGGTTGGAAGTATGGAATGCTATCTGTATATGGAGTGACTGAATAGATGATATCTAGAAAAGAAGCATCTGTGGACAAACATATTAGGAGCCTGTTAAATCACAACAGCACAGAGATGACAGATTGGGATGGACTGTTTATTATCTCTTCTGATACAGTAGTCAAATGGAATGACGCAGGTAGCAATTTATAACAAAAGGGCTGATCCTTCACAGGTCACATATTTAAGGTGGGCATTTTTGCTTTCAGTTGAGGACTAACATTTTATTGGTATTCAAGAGGCAACTGCTCAAAGCTGTAGAGGAATCCACCCAGGACTATTAAGGGTGCTAGCTCAGAAATTGGTACATGCTTGGAAGCCAAAAGGATGGTCTCGAGAAATATCTCTGCTTTTTGTTGTTGTTTTTGTGCTCTTTATAGGCATATTTGCTCACTGCCAGACCTTGGTTTGACCTACTGTGGAATAAGTATGTCATTTATTCTGTGGACAGAATCCAGATTAGCAGGATTCGCACGGTATAGCTGGAGGAGTTCTCTTTTAAAAAACTACAGACTAAGGCCAGTGATCAAAAGTGTTTATTATTGACTACTTGCAAGTTAAGCACTTCTCAAACTTGAAGATTTGTTGTTGGTTTCAATTGCCAGAAACCACTTAAACAACTCTTAATACACTAAGCTACAAAATAACCACTTGAAAAAAAAAAATAATCAAAAAAGCAGAGATTCAGTTTTACTTTAAATAGCATGAGTTAAATAGGCAAATGCATGTCATATCCAATGATGTACATACAGTATTTATGCTTACAGACTGTGGTTTTAGGTATGTAACTGTTCTAGCAATTAAGTAACATTGAACCAGCAGTGACTAAGACCCCTTTGTAAAAAACTTTCTCATTAGACATAAACTGGTTACTGGATAGTGGTCATCCCTAAATCAGTGCTTAGAAGTGTTTGGGAGGAGTTATGATGCTTTTAAGGAAAGGTGATTGATCCTTCAGCTACTGAATATAATAAAAAATAATCGCTTTTGATTTACTTTTTTTCTTTGCAGACCGCCCAATCCCATTGAATTTCTAGCAGCATATCTTTTAAAAAACAAGTCACAATTTGAGGACCGAAATTAACTCCATAAAAATGAGGACAGTTGGGCTGCTAGACTGAAATGCTCATTTGCCGCAATTTGTTTTCCGCTGTAAAAATCCTTTGGCCACGTTGTTGTCTTTCTTAACTGCACAATTTGCTTTATGTTTTGATTTTATTTAATAAAGAACACTTTACATTTAATTGTTCTCTTGTTTTAAACTAGCTATTAAGAGACTTTCAAAATAAAGTATTGAAACTACACTACTGGATGAAAGTCTGAATAATTCCATGGGGCTACATCCTCTGAATGTGTGACATAAAGGGGAACAATTTATTACAAGAATCACATGGCTGATAATTTAGGTAACTTAATTCGGTTTTATTTCATTACTTACTTTATTTATAGCACCCTCCAATGCAACATCCCTGGAGGGTGCTATAAATAGAAAAGCAAACAAATTCAGAACAATTAAAATATATTTATTAAGTAGAGAGGACTTGCTTCAGAACACCAGGAAATGGATTTAGTTGAACAATGAGATCCAGCAGCTGAATGGATCAGCTACAGCCAGCCTGCAGTGTCTCAGATAGGTACATTAATGAGGTGTGCTGCTCAGCATTTGCCATTGATCTCCTATGACTGGATTCAGTGTACTGGATTCAGCTGAAACACAGAATGGACTTGAAAGTGACATATGAGAATTCTGTAACTCAGTTCTCTGTACTGCTACCCTTAGCTGAATTGTCTAAAAACTCGCAGGGACTGAAGTCTTGCTGTTAGTCTTAGTAGGAAGGTTCTCACTATTTTACATATATCTTACTATCTTAAATCAGAAACATTGAATTAAGTACAGTCGAAGAGCAGTAAGAGTACTAAGTCTATTGTATTGTGGTGAGCACAGTCTCCATCAGTGACACTAAAAAGATACTGAAAAGATTTTAACAACCGTGTTTTGACTTTCTGGAATGAGTAATAACATTTAAATGAAAACAAGGAAACACCATAAGGACTTGCACTCCTAATTTTATTGCTACAATGGCATTCCAACATTTCATAAGAAACAACTTTGCAAGAACTGGTAAATGCAAAGGGAATCTATGCTGCTCCCCAGCTTCTATGTTGAGAATTTGTGCAAGACCAGACAAAAAGAAGCAGTTTTAATCCTCCCCACACAAAGCAATTTTCCTAGATTGTTTTACCTGAATTCAGAATAAAATAAGATTTCTTACCTCACAGTAACAGCTGTCAAGCAGCTGCACAAAACTTGAAACACTCTGGCTTTCTGCACAGCTCTGGCATCAACCTGGAATCTGAAAGCATCAGTCCCAGTGCTAAGGGAAGCTGTCCCTGCCAGCAGCATGCCATCTACTCACCTGCTGGCATCACTGGTATGTGGTGGCATCTGCTATTATTTTCCCATCTAGGCTAGAGATTTAATTCAAGAGAATGAAAAAGCCATGATCACACACTGATGATGTTAGAAGATTTACTACAGCAGCTTTTCTGGGCCTCCTCTTCTAAGAAAAAAAGTGAAATGTGACTAGCAGTAGTGAACTCACCAGCTCTAAGAATTAAATCTTAGTGATTCCTGTGAAGGTAATGACAAGTCAACAAGACAAGCACAACCATTTTCCTTTACTTGTTAAATTGGCTTCACCAATTCAGAGATACTCTGTAACAGGAATAAGTAGCCAGTTAATAATACTTGTATTATCTAGTTCTCAGTTACAGAAGTAATGATAAAGTCTAAATTTTAAAAGCATTTATTTGTTTTAAACTCTTCACTACAAAACAATGAAAATTCTGTGAAGAGACTTGACAGATGCTTGTTATCTCAATTCGATCTAGAAAGAAAATGGTACTGTTTTTCCACAGGAAATAATTTTCAAAGCTTCAAGATAAATTGTATTTAATTTTGAAATACAAATACATTTAGAGAAAAAGTTTGAAGAAGTACTTGAAAATGGCAACTTTAGATGTATGACAGGCCACTGCAAAGTGGCTGAAAGCCATTATCTCTTTTTTAAAATTTTTTTAGTGTTCACTACCCCAGGTAACTGAGTATATGCTCCAAATGGCAGTAAAATTAAGTAGAAAATAAAATGGAATACCTAGTTCACTTGACAACATGCCTTTCAAGATGACTATTTTAGATCTCCAATATCCAGAAGTTACTATTCAGCAACTGTGAAGGAATTATATATGAGTCATATGCAGTATTTTGAAGTGTGCCTTTTTAACTGCTTCCACTGAGAACATTGTCTTTTACCTGGAAGGGAACAATGACAGAAGAAAGGTTTTCCCACTAAAAGCAATTCTGATCAAAGGATTCTACATCCTTCTATTCTGAAGCCTGTTACCACCTAAAATTACAGTTTAACTTGCCAAATCCTTTTTTTTTTCTTTTTTGCTCCTCTAATTTATCAAGGACTTTCTCCAAAATCATATGTCTTTGAGCAATCCATTTTATTTTCTGCAGCACTGTCACCATTGTAAAAGCAGTATGATCAAAAGAACTTTTCTCTCCCCATCAGACTTTCTAGAAATAAAAGACCTGATTTCAAACAAATGAAAAATCTGAAAAATTCTGAAAGATACAAGCAGTTGAAACCTGTAGGTTGGAAAGGAAACATCAGAAAAATTCCTATGCCTACCACGCTTCATAGAGTGGAGGTTTTGATATATTCTTATCATTGTACTAATTACATAACAAAATATTCTTAGCCAAGCCTTAGCTTGTGTTCCCTATTCCCTTTCACAGTCAGGATTCATTTTAAGAGTGACTACGTAGCCTAGATCACAGAAATACAGAATGCCAGCTATTACAGAAAGAGGCATTTTACCATAATGAAAAGTCTATCAGCACTGTTTCTGCCAATGTTTCATTCAAATACATTTTTAAGCAAGGACTTCAAATGTAAATGTACCATGAATAATTATGGGGCAGTTTACATCAGTGCTAGTGCAACACTGACTAGGAATGTGTCATATTCCTATTCCAAATGTGCTTTTAGCTCTCTTCTCCAAGTTTGCTTTGCAATTGTGTGTAACAGACCTGTTTTCCAAGAGGAGCCTAAATTGATAAAAGACTGCTGGGTGGTTGAGAAGTATTTACAAGTTGATAATTACCACTGATATCATCTCAGATGCTCTTATGTTACACAGGAAGTGGAGGTATTTCCCTTGTAAGGATTGTGAAGCTGGGGGTGAGGCGGGGGTGTCTGCTTTTAACAGTAGAAGGAAGAACTGCTAGGAACAGCAGGTTCCTCAGATGCAGAACAGCTTGTAAATAGAAAAACCTAAAGTAACAGTGAACAGCTTCCTGAGAAGGGAGGGCACAGGAAGTGGACATTGTGAAAAACACGGAAAGAACCACATGCAAGAAGACAATGAGAGCAAAAACCAAGAAAGCAACAGACCGTGAAAGCTGGGCCAGCTGAAAATATCCCATCCCAGCTGGTCACAGGCTGTCAGCTGAAGGAAACCCCTGCATGCTAAGGACACTTGCCAGTGCCTTCATGCTTTTCTTCCAGGTAAGGAACAAACTGCCAACGGACACAGGTGTAGCAGAGGTCTGTGCTTTAAGGGTGTGCAAACTCAGGGGATTGTCCGTGCATTGTGTCAGCTCTCTCCTGCATATCAGAGAAAAATGACTGGAATAACAGCTCAGAACTGTTAAGTGCTCCTGTTAGTGTTCCCCATACAAACAGCTCTTGGAAGAATTGCAGATGAAGCAGGAGCATCTCCCAACCTAACCCATGCTTCACATCATTCCACTGAAAGCTCAGCCTAGTTTCTCAGTTTGTGGCTAGAACATTTGCATGCTCTGTGTCCTGAGCACCAGGAGACCCAGCACTGCCATAGGTGGGATCCCACCCTGTGGGAAGGGACACCCAAGATCAAGTCCAACTCCTGGCCCTGCACAGGACACCCCAAGATTCACACCATGTGCCTGAGAGCGTTTTCCAAACATTTCTTGAAGAGTTGACTGCTTTTCTGTTTCTGCCTCTTCCATTTACACCTGGTACCGAGGGAGCACATCACCAGCTCTTAGACAAACAGCTCACGATCAGGAGAGGATGGTTACCAACAGGAACCCACAAATCACTAAACACTGCTCAATGAGATTATGACAGGGTACAAATTAATATCCTACTGTCACTCTTAGCAGTGGAAATGGCAGAAGTTCCTTTTGTAGTATTATGGCTGACAAGCTTTGTCAGGAGCAAGCAAAAACTGGGGGCCATTCTCCAGCTTCCATGGGCTCTGGATTGACAGTGCTAATCGATAAGAAAAAAGGGCAGAGTCACCTGGCTGTCACAGTGTTTGTGGCACATACCACATAATTTAAGGATTAGCAAAAAGAAAGCCTGTGCTTTCTGTGACATGCTAACACTGAGCTGTAGCGTTCCTCTGCATCTACATGGATGCTGTGTTCATGTTACACCCAGTAAAAACTTCATCCTAATCTGTGCCTAGTCTAGGAGAGATAAAACTACACACAAGGAAAGAAAGGTTAATGGGGAAATCAAGGGAGAAAGAAGCTTAAAAAAGAAGCACAAGGAGAAAAGGAATCCAGCCTGTTATACAGCAACAACAAGAAGAAATATATTTAAGGAATTTTAAAAGGCTAGCTGAAGAGGAAAAAACCACTACTAAAGAAAGGTAGTACACCCAGAAGAAAATACTTATAAAATGTTTTTACTTACCAAGCCATCTGGATTACTACTCAGTTGTTCTTATATTTCAATTTAATTAAAAGAGAAATGCTTAGAGGAAGTGAAAGCTGTTCCTCTAAGTGACAGAAATTAATAACCAGATAATTTAAAATTATGTTTTATAATAAAGTGTTCTTCCTAGCAGCCTCTTCTAACTGTTGGTGATGGACTGTGGGACAATGGTGTATCAATAACTTGAATATACCCTGGTGTGATATAATCACAAGATGTATTTTTCTCCATGTAGTAAAATTTATCTTCTGCTGCGTTTAGTTAACTTTATTGAAGGATTAGTTTATTTAAGGATCACTTCAGGAACTACTCTTAGTACTGAAGTTTATGTAAATGATGTGAGTGGTATAAATGGGTATCACAACTACCAATATAGTTTTATCTTAAAACAGTCAGGTAGGGTAGTTCTTCCAGTCTAGGTAACAGTTATAGTATGCATTAACCTTTTTGAAGACACTGTTTCTAAAATAACAATAGAATACTGTAAGGAAATGTAGAGAAGTGAAGACTTCATAAAACAGACATTTGCTGGGATAATCGGGCCCCATTTCCTCATGGCTACCAATGAGAAATATTATTAATTAACCCCCAGTCCTTACTGCCCCTCAGCTGCACTGGCAAGGCAGTGGCATGGGCGCAGAGGAGGATCCTCACTGATAAAGGAGACCAGCCATGCAGCAAGAGCCTTTTCGATCTCCAAGACATACTGCGAGTAATGCCTTTGTCCCCCCACTTCCTTTTGCTGTAAAAAAATCAAACCCAAAGCAAAACCAAGCAAACAAAAACAAAACAACCCCACAAACCTCTGCATTTTGCACGTATTTATAACTGCCTGGAGGACTTTTCGAAGAATTAGATGACAAAGGGGGAGGAGGAGAATGTGTTTCCCGACCTGGCCCGCACGTGCTCCACCTCACAAAGGCCCAGCCTGCCTTTAAGGCCTTAATGGCTGCAGCCCCTCATCTCTCCTCTTGTGGTTTCCTCTCTGCTGCTTGCATCTCTCACGTCAGCGGCTGAAATTGCATTTTCCCTTCCCCCTTTTGTGCCGGCCATACTCCCCTTTTCAGTTCTGCCTTGTTAGTTATTTTGAGCCACTCTTGATGTCTCCATGGCAGCAGTCCATTCACCCGGATAATAAGAAAATAAAATAAAAATTAAAGGGGTGGGGAAGTATTAAGCTGAGAAGAACAGGAGACTTCCACACAGCTCTACTCCCACGGCCCTCGTTCCGTGCCACGCCACCACGGGCATCACGGCACGGGCAGGGAAGCGCAGGGAAGGATCCTAGCTCGGAAACACGGAGCCCCAGCGCAGCAAAATCCATGTTCCCAAAGATACCTTCAGGAAACGGTGCTCCGTCCCTCGAGCCCTCAGCATCCCAACTGCTCCCACCGGCCGTGCCGGGTGCGGGAAGCAGCGGACACCGGGGCGCTCCCGCGGGTCACCCCGGGGGTCTCCCGGCCCCCCCGCCCCGCTCCCCTCACCTGACCCGCGCCCGGAATCTGCCCCGCCACCACGGAGACACGGCCCGCCCAATCAGCGCGCACGGCACCCATCGCCACGGCAACGCGCCGGCCAATCCGCAGCGGGCTCTCCCGTCTGGCCCCGCCCCCGATCCACTCCCCCGCGGGGCGGTGCCGCAGTTGTCAAAGAGGTGGGCGGAGCCAGTGGAGGGCGAGCGGCCAATCACGGTGAGGCTTTTGCTTTGGTGCCCAATGGGGGCGCGGCGCCCTCGCGGCCCTTAGTCCACGGGAGCCGAGCGGGGCCAAACCCAGCTGCGGCCGCGGCCTCCTTCTCTCCGCGCCCCCCCACCCGCCGGCGCGGAGTTGGCGGCGGCTTCCTCGGGCTCTGTCCCCGCGTCCCCCCTCCGCGACCCCGCCCGGCCCCGCGCCCCCGGCCCG
>VZUI01046844.1:0-16083 GCA_013401135.1 Cettia cetti
TCCCGCAACCTTCCCTTCCCTTCCCGCAACCTTCCCTTCCCGCAACCTTCCCTTCCCTTCCCTAATATTCATATTCTTACAAAAAATTCTTTCTTCAATTGTAGTACAAAAATATATTTAAACTACATCACTTCCTTCTGCTGGTGAAGTTTCAAAAAGAGGGATGTGGTGTTGGCTGAGCTAATCCTAATGTGGAGGTAAGGCAGTGAATAAAAGTGAAATACTGCCATCAACATTACATTTTCAGAACCAATCACATCTCTATAAAGTGCCAGAGCAGCTCCTCACTGCTCAACACCAATGACCAGTAGCCAGTGGCTATTTTTATTTTCGCTGGTTGTTTACATTTCCCTCTTTACTGGTGAAATGCTTGAGGAGCTGGAGGTTTTTTCCCACAGTGCCTCAAGTTAGAATTAAAGTTGCAGCAGTCTGAGCAGGAGTTAATTCATTCTGCTATTAAGCCTTCAGTTACACTGAGGCTTTATCATTCACTGCTAATAAATGGTATTTATAGTTGGCATATACCTCCTGTAGCAACAATAACAAATGTGTTGCCTGAGATAACCTACTTTATATAGCTGTTAAAAGGCACGTTTCATTGAAGTTTCACAATTTTAAAAATTCATTATAAACCTCTTGAATCCTCCAAGGACTGAAACAATGCATGAAGCTGGATGCTTAAAGTGCAGGCCAGATTTTGAAAAGGGCTGGAAGAGCCCACAATGGAGGGCTGATATTTAGGTATGCTAAGCACACAGCAGCTCCTAAATGTGATACTTAGATCTGGGCTCTCAAAAGAGTTCACAAGAACCTTGTGTGCTGTGAGCTTTTCAGACACTGGCCATGTCACAACAAGCACTGCTGGGGACTTTACACTCCTCAGAATCTGCTAAGTCTGCCTTTGATTTCTCTGGGTCTCAAGCACTTTCAAATACCTGGACCTAAACAAAGATCTGTGCTTTATGTGGGGTTAGTTCCTTTTATCTAAGAATATCATTATTCCATCCTCTCCTATAATAAAACAAATAAATAAATAAAAGTACCTGGCATGGTGTAAGATGTTTGTAGACTTAGAAGAACTGGGTAGCATTCTTTTGACTGCTGTTATCCTCGCTTGCCCCAACCAGCCAGAACAGGGCTGTTCATTTTGTTGTATAAGCACAGTTGAGAATTCTGTTCAGGCAAAGCAAAAGTTTGTAACTCTGGCCTTTCTTCTGGAAGCTTCTGGAGCAGCCAGTGCAGCTGAAGGTAAAAATAAGAGTGTGCAGTGGCTTGGCAATAAGGTGAGAGGAGGTTCTACCCCAAAGGTGTCACTCCCACAGGAGGCTGTGGTGAGGTGGGGATGGGGCTCTGCTCCCAGGGGACAAGGGACAGGACAAGAGGGAATGGCCCCAGGCTGTGCCAGGGGAGGTGCAGCTTGGATATAGGGAAAAATTCTTCACTGAAAGAGTGGCTGAGCTCTGGAAGGGGCTGCCAGGGGGGTGGTGGAATCACCATCCCTTGAAGTGTTCAAAACCAAGTGGGAATGGCACTGAGTGGTGGGGTTTAGTGGGCACCTGTTTGGAGGCTGGACTCAATCACCTTGGAGGTCTTTCCCAACCTTGCTGATTCCATGATTCTCTGCCACCAGGTCTCCATCAGATCCTTATGTGGCCTTACCAAACAAGGCTCAGACCTTTTGGGGCTGTTGTGCAATGCTGTCCAGAGGGAGACGCAGTGATCACCACGGAGTCAAAGCAGGAAAAAAGGAAGTTTAATTTTTTTCTACAGCTTACATAGATTTCTAAAAAGGAGACCAGATTGGAAGACTGAGGTTCAACCTCTTCAACTCCACTGGTCTTAGAAAGTGTCCATCAAGATTCCTTTCACAGAAAGGAATCCAAAAAAACATGATAAAAGTTCTATAAACATTATTTTGTTTACATGAAATTTCTGACTCCAAGGCTGAAGGCTTGGGGCATGGGGCAGTCAGAGAAGTGAGCAAATGGGATGGGATCTTCTGAAAGCACTCCAAAAATGCAGAAACCCCACCAAAGAGCAACACCCCTGGCTATTGCCTGCAGAGCCAAACCCTAATTCTTGGCAGTTTTTACAGCTGCAGGCCAGAGGAGCAGCCAGTGAGGGTAGGTGGGCCCTGTGCATTGTGTGTCCTTGTCAGAACTGTACTGGATGTGTCAGATAAAAAGCAAAGCCTCTGGTAAAGAGAAAGAGCTTGAGTTCTTGTATTTGCTCTGCCTGATAGTGAGGATTTCATTTGGATGATTCAGCTTACCACTTCTACATTTGCTGTGAATCAGTATTGAAGTGTCATGTTGTAGCAGCTGCCTATTGATGGGAACTTAAATTAGCATTAAGGAGCAGCCACAGACTTTGCAAGATAATCTGGCTTTATTTGTGCCTTCCCTTCTTGGCTTCTGTGTGTGTATATCTTATTACCAGGGAAAATTACTTTTCTTTGTGCTGCCCTTTAGAATTGGGAAGAAATTACACCAGTCCACTGAATGAACAGCAGCACAGAGATTAAACACGGGGGGTGTCAATCTGCTAAAAGTTACTGTGCTAAACAGCCAGGAAAGCCTTTGAAAGGGATGGCAGGGAAGGAGATACTGAATTAATCTCACTATTGCCTGTGACAATGCAAGGACTTTGGTTTGAGGGAGATGTGTTCTGCCAGAGCAGGGAAAGGAGAGTTTTGTCCTGGAGGGTCACTGCTGTGCAGGAGGGGACCCCTTGTGATGGTGGTGCTGATTCCAGGCTCAGGGGAGCAGAACCAGCATCCTGGGAGCAGTGATGAAGTGCCTGGGCGGAGTATGGATAACCTAGCTCTAAAAATCCTGTTTGATTAAATGCACACACAGTGGGGCTGAGGATTTAGTCCCCATTTGCAGCTGCAGGATTGTGCTTTACTCATTACATTTCTGATTTCCAAATCCCTTAAATACCTAGGGCCATGTTATCCTGGGGTGTTAAACTGGGAAATTTCACTTAAATTGAGACCTACCTCGAGGTGAGAGGTGAGAGAAGGGTCTGATCTCAGAGTCCTCTTCAGCCAGAGTAATAAAATGATATTTTTTTTTTTTCCCTCTGACACTCACTGAAACTTTTGGGAAGTGAAATGTATTGTTCCTACACACTGCTGGATGGTTAGAGGGTGAAGAGCTAATGGTGTGTGGTTCCCTTTATCCAGCAATCCTTTTCTGACAGGGGTTGGGCTGATGCTCTGTGACTGCTGTGCTCATAATTAGCAGAGCACCACAGTTTAGACTCATTTTAGGCTGTTTTCCAGTGTCCTGGAAACAGAGGCATTGTCAGGAGTGCCAGGCATTTGCAGCTGGCTCCACTCACTGACCAGTCCCTGGCTCCAAACTCTGCATTTCAAGTCTTCATGTGTGAGACAAAGCATTAGGGACATTTGATTGACTTTCTGGTTATTACTGAGATCAAAGGCTTGCTTTTGTTTGTTTGTTTGATTTTTTTTTTTTTTTTTTTTTTTTGCATCAGACTTCTTTATTCTGCCACCTGGGCTGGATTACTTATTGAAAGAACTGCATGCAGAGATGTTAAATTCTAGGGAAAACTCAGTGATCCAGCATCACTCTCCATTAGGTAACAGCTGAATGCATTGCCATTGCAGGAACTTAAGCACAAGTTTATCTGCTTTTCCTGGGGAAAAGATTTAGCTTTCTGGGTCAGCCTTGTATGCAGGCAAATTGTGTTTTTCTTCTCTTGCACTGGAGCTTTCTGCAGTGTGGGTGGAAGTCCTACCACTTTTAATAACACTGCTCTAATCCTGATTTGACAGTACCTTGATAGTCAGGGTCCTGGTCAATCCTTTGGGGTCCTGGTGAATATGTTTGTACATTTAACAAAAAACTAAAACTTCATCATTTCAGAGGCTTGCCTCTCAGCCAAGCCACTGAGGCAGAACAGGTCTTTTGTTTTCCAAAATACTTTGAATTTATAAAGCAAAAGACAATTTAATAATTTAGATTTGTTGTATATATTCTGTGGCTGAAGTTGGTGCCTCTCCAAAATACATGACTGCTTATGGAGCTCTTAATAATATGTTGTGGTGCTGGTGATGATAACTCATATTTAACTAGGCAGTACCTGTCAGATTGCTTCTTAGCTGAGCCTGGGAGGGTACCTGAGCTTTGCAGCAGACTGAAAAATGCCTGGGATGCAGTGACTAGTGAATCTCAGAGTCTGAGAACTCCAACACTTGCATTTGGGGATGCAAATAATAATTTTTCCCTATTATGATGTTTCCATACCATAAAATCCCAGCAATTCTTACTCTACATATAGGTATTTCCCACATTACCTGGAATCAGCAGTAGATCAGCAGCGTGGGGTGTTTGGGATAGGATTGGAGTTGGGAAAACATTTACAATTTTTTAATAAACCATGGTCCTTTGAAAAAATCCAAAACACTGTTTGCTGACGTCAAACATGGTTTTAATGAATCTCTAAATTTTTCATTCTAAAAGAAATATTTATAAACTAAATTTAGCTGAATGTATATTGCAAATATGCATCCTGATCTGAATTAGATACATTTCAAACAACTGAAATTTTTTTCATGTAAAATAAAAAGCTATGGCCAAAGGCTATTTCTGCAATTTCTTTTTTTTAATTTTTTTTTTTTTTTTTAATTACAAGAACTTGGGAATTGGTGTGAATTGGCTCATGGCCAAACACTTCACATTTCTCAGCTATCCAAATTAAACTAGAGTGAGAAAACTGAGAGATCATCTCCTCAATGGATATCTTCAAGCAGAGGCTGATTCAGAACATTTCCATGGGTTCAGGAATCCTCAGCTGAGCTCTGAATACGGATTGTGTTCCCTACCCCAGTGTCCAGCTCCTGCTGAGTAACTGGAAAACTGCTCCTTGAGGTGCAGAGCTGCACAATAATATGTCCCAAATCTTTTACCTGATGAACACCAACAGCAAACCAGCATTTGTTTTCTCCATGCTGTTGCTCCCCCATGTACCACTAATGCTCTTTTTATGGCTAAAAAAAATCACATTTTTGTCCTGAGAGAGGAGAAAGGCAGCTCTGACCCCAGTCTGGGTCGCTAAATTGCTGAAGTGAAGGGTCCCTGTGCAGAAGGGTCCCTCAGCAAGGCTGGGAGCTGAGTGTGACCTGCCTTGGCATTGTTTATTTACATCTTTGCCTGTCTGTTTTATCCTTCTTGTCCTCTCTACACAGAGTTTGTTTGTCCTTATTTACTCCAGGCACTTGCATTTGACTTCCAGATAATCATTCTGTTGGAAAACGTGGACCTGTGCTGTTATAAGAGGATAAATAGAATAACTTCCATGGGAATTTGTTAGCAGGGTGTAATCTACCTTCTAATCCCACCACTGGTTTCCTTCCTTCAGAGAATTTGCTTTTCCTTTCCCTGATTTTATGGTGTGTTCCAGCCCTTTAATATCATCATGATTAATTCTCATTGCACAGCAGAAGAAGGACCCCGAAGCAAAACAAGAAGCATTTTTATCCAGAATCCACATCTATAGCTTTTGCAATTATGAGGATTCGAGTGTCTTAATTAGACCAAAAACAAAGCAGCTTTATTCTTCAGATCACTACATTCAGGCTATCAGAGGTACAGAGAGAAAACCTGAGGAAAGCTATTAAGGGCAAAATTATGCCTAACACTGCATGATCATAGGTAGACAGATGTTAGCAGCAAGGTAGCAGATGTCCTACTAGACAGCAATAAACACACTGGAGGCAGGAACACGTTCCCTGGAAAAGAAGGGGAAGGTGCAGGAGGTGTTCCAGCCTTTGGATCAGTGAGAAAATGACCTTTATCCCTTGTGTGAGCACCTCGGATGGTGTGGATGTTCAATGCTGCTCAGAAAATTAATGAGATTGAAGGATCTTCTTCAGATGTGGCTTTTGTTTCTGTTTCATGCTTTATGACTGTGAGTAGGTTTCACTGCTGCCCCTGTTGCAGATCACATTCTGCCTTGCTATAGGACCAACAAACAAACTGAATAGGGCTTCAGGACCAGCTATGCCAGTGAGGTTTTCTTGGAGATGAGCATTATCCTAAGCCTCCTTTTGTTATCTTAGAGATATTTTGCCTCAATCCCTGCTGCTCCTCCCAGGAGCCAGCAGAATTACCTCTTACAGCAGGTTTTGGGTATGACCTGGTGGAATTAAGAAAATCAGAATGTTAAGGAGAAGGGAAAACAGGAGGAATATTCTGAAAGAATAAGAAATGGTCATTTGATAGCTACAGGATAATCAGTATCCAACAAGAGGAAACTTTACCACACTACTAACTAATGATTTAAAACAAAGAAATAAAAACATTCTTTAAGGCACAAGTGATTAATTACTGGAGGGATATTTTTATGTTTACATGTTAGAACTAAATAAATTACTGATCAAGTTGCCTCCTGACAGAAATCATAACAGAGTTGTCGTGCTGCAGATTGTCCCAGATGAAAACCAGTCCTGTTACAGTCTGGAGCAGCAAAACAGACTGTCCAAATTTTTCCTCAGCAGTGTGTGTGTCTTATAGGCACAGTGACATCAAACAAACATCACTTGTCACTTGTTAGGACCATTAACTAGACCAGTCCAAAATAAAGCATGGACCAGAAAAGATACGTCTTACATTCTATAAATTGTGTGGTCTGAAATCTATTAAAGCTGACAGAGAAGAGGGCTCTGAATTAGTGAGCAGGCTGATTACACCTCGTTCTTTATTCCCTATTGACTTTGGCTATGCCATACCTTTCCATTTCCTAGAGAAATAAATTAAAAGTCAGAACTAATTTGCCTGATGGAGGGTGCAGGTGGAATTTTGTTCAGACGAGCATTTGCACATTGTGAAATCCAATTTAACCCCTTGATGGGGTATAGTTTATTTTCTTTTGTTGACAGCTTTGTGGCAGCTAAAATAGGAACCTGATTAAATAGAGACAGTGAGAGATTGAGGTCTTGTTCTAACAGCAGGAGGATCAAGGCCTCTAATCTTATCTCCCTGAACACTGAGATGAGCTGAGGATGCTGGCAGCGAGATAAGCTTGGCTATTTTGAGCCATAAAAGACCTCAAGAAAAGAGAAGAGGTGTGAGGTGTGGGGAGATATTATTTTTCACACACACAAATAATGCTGCTTGTTTCAATACATTTGGGTCAAGTGCTTGGAACATACAGGATATTATAAAGGCAGTGATTGCATTTTGCTGTATGGGCATACATCAAAGGACAAATAATAAGCACTTGCTCCCTCTTTACAAAGAAAATACATGTCTGCAAATTCTTAAACACAATTCATAATTTATAAACTACCAGGAGCACAGTAATAACAGTAGAGGCTGAGTGGGAGGAGACCACTTCTGGCACAAGTGGAATTGCTTCGTCTTGCAGTCAAGCTTCCAAAATATTTTACATGGAGCAATAACATCAAATCACCAAGGAAAGCTTTTTTTCAGGTTCAGTGCAGACCTGGCTCTACAGGACTGTGTGTTCATCTTTTGCTATCAAAGTTATCAAAGTTCTGTTCCTCTTCTGGTTCCATATATGGGTTGGGTTTTTACATTTTCTTGTAGTGCTTTGTCCCATGTTAAATTTCAGCGTGTTACATAAAATTGGGAATGAAGAAAGAAAAGGAATGGGACAACACTGGGCTTATATTTAGTTCTCCTTTGATTTCCTGGGAGAAAAAAGTAGAAGGAAAGCCTACACACACACAAAAGCATAACATAAAAAATTCTTTCTAAAAAGGAAGCCAGAAGCCTCCACTTTTGTGTCTTTAACTGGCAAAGGTTTAAAATGAAAGCGAAATCAATTTAGTTCAGCCATGGACCTGTTTCCTGATCTGTGGAGCTCTGCAGATCTGTGCTAGCTGAAGGTCTGCTGAGTCCATAACATTTACAGTTTAATCTTGTGCTTTGCTGAGCGCCTGTTTGAAACTCTTTGGTTAAGGATCAGCCTCCAGCATTGTCTGGCTAAGTGGGCTCCACTTGTCACCTGAGAAAGTCCAACCAACACATTATGCTCTACCTAGTAGGGCCAATCTCTGATCAAAATACCACTGATTCAGTTCCACTCTCGACTAAAATGGATTTTGAAAATCAAAATAATTTCTTTTTGTGTGTGTGTAGATGTAATTTTTTTTTCATTATACATATCCAAAGCTCTCCATCAGAATGTGCATTCCTGCATATATATTGCAGAGGAGCTTGGTTTGCTCAAAAGTCTGTGAAAAATATTTTTTAAAGGCTTTGCATATTTTCAAGGGGTTTAAACCCCTATTGCCAAGTTGTGCTCTCAAGTTCTTGTGATGATTATTAGCATTGATTTACACTTTTAATGTCCAAACCCAGTGAGTGCATCATTGCACAGCTAAACTGGCCAGTTGCAGTGGTTCACTGGTGGCCAAAACCTGGCACTTTCTTATGGGATTTGTAGCAGCAGAGAACAGAAGATCTTACACAAGGGGTGTGTCAGGTCAGAATTCTTCTGGGGTTCCCATCTTTCTTCTAAAGTATCTTGAAAATAAATTGTCAAAAAAGCAACTTGAAAATTATCTATTCCCCTACAAGGCTTTTTACAAAAAAAAAAAAAAAAAAAAAAAAAAAAAAGAGGAAAAAGGGTTTTAGCATTAACAGCAGCATCATGTTTCATAAAACATTTCACTTTTGATGTTTCTGCTAAGCTGGGAGTCATGCAGTGACAAGTTACTGGCAGTGGCTAGACTAGAGAGGGAGTAGAAACCAAGTGCAGTCCATGTGCTAAAATTGTGTTTGTCACTTAACTCTGTGTAACTGCTCTCAGAAACCTGATACTTAATTATATTACTTTAACTGGGCACTACTGAGATTGAGACATATCTATTGATTAAAAAAACTCCCATTTTTTTTAAATATCCCAAAAACAAACAAAACCCCCTGAATAATCTGGAAGCAGAAACTGGTCTCGTCCCTAGAAAGGCCTGCAGTGAGGTTTGTTAAAAAATGCTGGAATTATCTTTGAGCTACAGCAGAACCACTCTTTGCACATTGACATTTTCCCCATCCCACTCCAGGTGCCTCCCTGCAGAGGAGTTTCAATCAGAAGAGCAACACACTTAAAAATCTGTGTCAGGGGTGCCATAGCCAGCAGAAACACTGTTCCTAGGATTATCCTGGGTGATCCAGAACCTTGCTTTGGGCTGTTCCCCAGAGCTCAGGCCATGAGCTGAGCCTGAGGGGTGGAAGGGAAGGCAGGAGTGACCCTGCCCAGGCTGTGCTTGCAGGGTCAGGGCAGCAGGACATCACCCACTTGCTGCTCAGGAGTTTAGCTAGCAGAGCAGATGCAGAAAAAGCAGAGTATCAGGAACTTTCATTCTCACTAAATCAATTTTCTTGAGGCTGGAGGTTATTCTGATTCTCACCCAGATGATGCATTGTGTTTAAGGGAATTTAAGGGCTTTGGCTGACGTTTTATAGGGATAAATAGACAGAAATCACCTTTTTTCACCTTATCAAGAATTTTTCAGATACCCTGGCATTAATTTGACCCTTGGTTTGAAAGGACAGGTAATAGGAAAGGTAGGAGATAATACATTACCTAAGTGCCATTTAATTTTAATTACTAATGGAATTGCAACATAGTAATCATCTGCCAGTTAAATATTGTGAGGAGTTTGCTCATCATTTTTGGAGTTTTGCCACAATCTTTAATGGAAAAAGGACTAAATCTATATTTTTTGTAGGAAAATTTATGCATTAAGTCCCTGTTATTAATTCTGTGCTAGGTCTGAAAAGAGATTCCTCTCATTGAGCACTAATTACGGGGTATGTGAATTAGTAAATAAATTTCAAGGATTGAAGTTGCAATATCACAGTATTTTTGAAAAAGAATCTGTTTCAATGTGCTCTCAGAGTGTTCTTGAAGCAAAGACTGGGCTTGATTTTGTTTCTATCAAAACAGAAGTCAGGAGCAGAATGCCTGACCACTTTTGTGCTTGCAAGACACTTTCCAAAGGATATTAGTGGTGGTTTGTCTTGTAGATATTAATGCCAATGTAGATATTAATGCCAAATGCATTGGTACATTTTTTCCTGATGCTAGAAGTCTCTTTTGGCTTTTCTTTATTTCAGGTAGATTTTGGTTGTCCTCAAAAAGCTTCAGGTGGGATGCTGAAGAACCAAGGAAAACTGCTGGTTTGACTGCAAGATTCTGTGGACAATTATCCTCATGCCTGAATATTTTCTTTACACAACCATTGGGTTTTGGGGTTTTTTGTTATTACATTGTCCTTGATACACAAGTTGCTTTTTTACAGAGCACAGGAGTTATCACAGTCAGCAGTGTGTTATTACCTAGGAGAGTCAACACTTTCCTGAGGGAGTTTGCTCTTCATCCACATCAAAATGGCATTATGGAAGAGGCAGCTGTGATCAAAAATGAAAATTCAATATTATTTATGCAATATCCATCCAAATCATAATTACTTAAACAATGCAAACCTGTTTACAGGTGCTGTGAGATCCGTGCTGCTCAATTCCATCCTTTATTCTGGATGATCTGCCTTGCCCTGTGGAGTTAATAATTTCCCTAAAAGGGAAGAGAGTGTTTAAAGCAGGTGTGATTATGTCAGCTAATTAACATTCCTTCTTCATTGTCACATCCTGACAGGGAGGGATTTTTCACTCTCCTTTTTTACCCAACTTTAGATTGTTTGATGTAGCAACACCCTCAGAGTCATCTCTCTCTCTCATTTCCAAGTGAATACCTGGTTGTGTAACTATCCAAGTGATATCCAAGTGTATCTGTCCAACTGATATCTATCCAAGTGAATACCTGGCTGTGTATCTATCTAAGCATATCCCATCAGATTTAGGTGTTGCTCTATTTATTTAGTGATGTTCATGCCTACAGCCAGTACTTGTGTGCCACACAGGACTATGGCCATGAGCAGGAGACGTGGTTGTGATGCCTTAAGTTGTAGCTTTCAGCTTTTCAGACTCTGCGCTGCCCTGGGATGAGCTCTGAGCCTCACAGTCAGGGTCACTCAGCTCTGCACAGAGCAGGGACACAAAACAAATCCTTCTCCTGCTGCACACCAAGGACAACTTTCAGGCCCAAAAGCACAAACAATGGTGAACTGAAGAGAGAAAACAAGAAGGATGGAACTTCATAATTTGAAGCTGTAATTGGACAATTAAACAATGTGCAAATGGACCAAAACTTATCAAAGTGTGAGACCTTGTGACTGTTCATCCATTTTGTGTCCATTTTGTGACCATATTGGGTCCACCTTGGGTGTAGCCTGGCCAGGCCCTGTCCTACCCAAGGGCATCCTAGGGGTCTTTCAATAAATCCCTGCTTTATTCCCTGGCTCTCTCCAGTCTCTGTTCCAGGCCAGCCCTCCCAAGGCATCAGTTTCTGGCAATCCAGATGGGACTGGAAGCCACAATCCCCAGCTGTCCTTAGCAGTGTTGGCAGGAGACTCTGAAGTGACACCAACCCAGGAACCGGATTTTGGTGATCTTTGTGGGCCTCTTCCAACCCAAGAGATTCCATGATTTGAAATTCCTGAGAGTTCTGGTGAAAGGCTGATGGAGAACATTCAAAGAAGTGAATGAGAAGGAAAAAGAAACAAACCAGTTCAGTGTGTGATCCCTTCAGTGCCTGACAGATGCAGGGCTCAGTGAAGAGGATCCCTACTGGCTGTACCTCAGCTCACTGCACTTTATGTCACCCTTGGGAGTGAAGGACACACTGGTGGTTTCTAACATTCCTATATCCCTTCATCAATAAGTGTTTAAATGATTCTCCCTTATTTACAAAACCACAGATCACAGCATTCCTAATGATACTTTGCCAAGTGCCATTTTCATTGTGTTTAAATTCGAAATGTATGTAGTGCTTACAGATTTTTCCCTTACAAGTAAACAAATATGTTACTTTAGAGAGATCTTAAACCCTCAGTGCATGAGTGAGATTTGGAGGCAGATTTATGGCATAGCAGCCATTGTTTGTTTGCATTACAGCTTTTACCCATAGTGTCCCACAAAATAAAGTGTTCACTTGGTAACAATAAAACTTCCAACAAATTAATTGCTAGGAGCCCTTGGAAGATACAGCACATACAAATGGTGGCAGATGATTCTTTATCCCTCTCTTTAATTTGTTTTGGCCATTGATTATAGTGTTTGCAGTCAGGGGAAGCAGAGTTGAGGGTGGGATGGGCTGTGGGCAAGGGCAGTGCAAGAGTGACTGAATTCCACTGTGCAGGAGCCCAGCCTGGCCCAGCTTCCAGGAGAAACACTGCAAGCTTTCCATGGATCAATCCTAATGGGGTTTTGATATTCACTCACCTCAGTGCTGGCTTGACCCTGAGCCCTTCTCCCTCTGCCCTGGGTGGAGTTTGTGCTGCATTTAAACCTGGATCTCTCCAAGTGGAGTTGCTGTGCTGCAGTAAATGTCCCCCCAACCTGTGCAGCTCTCCCTGTAGAAGCACTGGGAGGGGTATGTGTGCAACAGCTTGGCAGTGGAACAGGAATCTTCACACCTATCACCAGCTGGAAACATTGCAGAAACTGAAATGGGCTCTACAGCTTGAGTGTATTTGCACACCACAGACATTCATTTTAAAATTATTTTGATTTGCTCTGAGTGTTCCTGAATGGAGGATGCCCTTTCCATTCTCCTCACCAAAAGAATGAAACCACTGGAGTCAAGGATGCCAAGTGGGGGTGTAAGAGTGAAGCTCTGGGAGTGTGATGATAAAGGCCAGGCTGTGTGTGACCTGAACTTTCATTTGTCCTGATTCACAGCACCAGGCAGCACCAGGCTGTTCGTTCTCCTACTGGCTTCAAAATAGGCCATGAACCTGTTCACCAACTGTAGCTTCCAGTCTTATTTGTAAACAATTATCTTGTGAATTTATAGACAAAAATATCACTTGTTGTAACAGCCTGGTGCCTGTAGCTCTCTGTAAATGTGATAATTATGATTAGAGGGAGCACACTGAAGTATTAGACCTGTACTAGGATTTAATTACTCACAATTTCAAATCAAAAGACAGCTAAAAATATTCCATGTGTGGTTTAGTTATACAGAGAAAAATTGCTCCAGGTTCCCTCCTTTGGTTGGGTTGATGGGGGTTAAACTGCAGTGTACACAGGGTTGGTGTGTGGCTCCTGTGCCACCTTTGGGGTGACTCCAAGCAGCTCCCCTGGCCCTCCAGCTGAGCCATGGCTTGAGCTGTGGGCATCCCTGTCCTGTCCCTGCAGTGCCCATCTCAATAGACAGGCTCCCCAGGTAAAAAAGCAGTCACAGACTTGATTTAAAATATCCTCTCACAGCTGCAGCTCAAACGGCAGCTATTTCTGGAGACAAGGCTCTTGAGGCTATAGAGTTAACACAGAACTTTTTAAGTGGATTTAAACTGTCTGGTAAGGCAATTACAGCTGGGGAATTGCTACAAAGTCGAATCTTCCTGGAGCCTTGAAAGTACAGATTCTGGCTTCTACTTCACTTTTCCTTTTCTTTTTTTTTTTTTTTTTTTTTTTTTTTTTTTTTTTTTTTTTTAACCTTATCAATTTGAAACTGCATAAAATCCATAATGCAAAAGTTTGGATGTGCTGAAAAAGATGAGTGATTAAGATGGGCATGCTTCCAAAACAACCCAGGACACTTGGCAGTGTGGGTGAAAGCAGTTTGTTTTTCACTTCTGACCAGAAGCATTTCAATATGCTTTCAGCAGGAGAGATTTCCAGCTCAGAAAAAGGTGTTCTGAAAGTCTTGGAGATCGAGCTGGAAAATCAGTGCAATGTGTGCTCCCAGGAGGGTGCTGAGTGCACCTGGGGAGGGAATGACCAGGGATTGATCAGGACAAGCAGTGCTGCCAGATAAATAATGTGGGGTCTGTCAGACAACACTGAAATGCAAAATAAGCTATAACCCACTTCATAACACTTGGTTTTCTAGTAGAATCTTTTGCTCTAATCTTGCTGCTTATTTCCCCAGTGTGCAGGTGAGTGGCTTTTCCAGGATTTTCACAGCATCCCGGCCCCAAGAGGAGAGCTGTTGGATCACTGGGGAACCAGCAGGGTGAAATAGGATCTATGTTGTTTTCCTTTCTGGTAAAATGTAAATTTACTCGTGGTGTTTCTATTTTCTGGAAGATGGAAATGTGGTTTTGGGCAGACAAAGGATCTGCTCCTCAGGTGTGTGTTCAGCCAGACTGAGGGGAGCAGGAGCACAGTTTAAACCTGCCTGGATTTAAAAGCAGGGCAGCTGTCACTGCTTTCTCTGTGGGATTTATCCCGGCATTCTTGGTAAAGAATGATTTGTGAGCCCTTCCAAAGCAAGGCCCAGTGACAGTCCAGGTGCAGGAGTACCTCACTTTTGTGTTGAGATCTAACTTTTGAGTTAGCCATTATTTGGTTCTAGAAAGATGCAGAGGCACAATCTGAGCATCAGTGAAAGTAAATAAATAAGGTTTCTGCGGAACAACAATTTTCTGTATTACAGTAAGATGTTGCCAGTATTTAGATGTCCAAATTTGATTTCATTCTCACTTAGCAGATAAATATTTGCAAATTTTGGCCCTCTATTATTTCTGTCATTGCACATTATTGGAGTCTCGTGTTCTTCTCTGTGGTCTGATTTTTTATTTCATTAAATCAACATATTAAGGGATCTGTTCAGAGTAAATAAATATCTAGAAGAGGGTAGCTGGCTTCCTCACCTAGGAGACAAAAGATACAATGAGGTTTAAAGGACATATGTTGAAACTTGGGAAGTTTATTTGAGAAATGAGGTGATTTTTGTTTTTCAGAGAAAGTAAGTAACAATTGAGGCCATTTGCCAATAGTTTATTGTATTCTATGTCAATTTAATTTTGGGTTTTTGGTTGTTTTTCTTGGTAGGTTGGCTGGTTGGGTTTTTGTTTTTTGGGTTGGTTTTTTTTTTTTTTTTAATACAATGTTTTTAAGGATCTTTAAAATCCAAATATTAAAGGGGATTCTTTGAAGGAATCCTGTGACCTGTCAATCAGGTGTTACTGCATCATGTCTGGGCTTTGCCCTTTCTGAATTTATAAGTGCCATTCATGTCAATGGCTGGAGCAATGCCATTCATTTCAAAGGCTGAATTTTAAGGTCCCAGCCTTTTAAAGTGTGTAGGTACATGAGTGGAGAGGGCCCTCAAGGCCTGGGATTGAGCTGTTTATCTGTTATGTATTTGTAACAATTAATACTGTGAAGATGAAACTTGATGTGTGCTAAGAGAGTGTCAGTATCAGCCTGGTGAAAATTAACTTGTAGCTGTTTATTAAAATGTTCTCCCTGGAGCACTGTGTTGGTTGTGTTGGACGCCTGGACCAGATGGACCCTGGTCTGAGGATGACAGCACAACCCTGAGCTCAGCTCTACACCCTCTGTCCACCACATCTGTCAGGGAACACTGCTGAAACAGGCCTTGCTCTATTCTTTGGTTTTATATCCCCCCATTTTGTGTTGGCAGGAACCTTTTCCCTAGCTAGGAAAAAAGATCTTGTGTAAGAAATCGTCAGGTTGAAACAGTATTTATAACACAGTAATGAAATAGGGTGCTCCATGCTCTTGGGAAGGACTGGAATAATATAAAACCTAATTTTGGTCTAGGGCATAACTGGGAAATACTGTTCCTGTGACCTGTGTCACAAATGCAGCTGAATAAATATTGGTACATTTTAGAAGTAACTTTAAATTTTCATCCTTCCTTTCTGGGGAAGGAATATTAAACTTTCTGTAGGGGTGCTCTTGTCTAATAGAGAAACCATTTTTTCCTTAATTAAATTTCTTGTAAACCATTTTTATGAAACTCAGAAATAAATGTCCAAACAAAAGAATTTCCAGTGCATGAACATTTGAGTGTTATCTCCTGCAGTAGCCAGAAAAGTTGACATTCACTATTCTGGATGTTTTCTACGATCAGTGTAATCAGAATTATGGAATCACTGGGTGGTTTGGATTGAAAGGGCCTTAAAGATCACCCTGTTCCACCCCAGCCATGGCAGGGGCACCTCCCACTGTCCCAGGCTGCTCCAGCCCCAGTGTCCAACCTGCCCTTGGGCAC